>CM055269.1:59287965-59347228 GCA_029237695.1 Conchocele bisecta
TCGTCATAGGAAAAAAACTTGAGGGCGGCTTAGAAATGACTGACATTGATACTTACGCAAATAATATGAAATTAAAGTGGATCAAATCATTGAAAATTATAAACAATGCCAACTGGAACATTATACCAGCATTCTTCCTTAACCAATATGGTAAAAACTTTCTTATATTTAACATGAATCTAGACACATTGAAATCTCTTCCGAACGTACATAATAGCATACCCGGATTCTACAAACAACTTATTGAAATATATGTCCACCTTCGCATGGCATTGTATACTGAAAAACCGAAGCGCTTCCACGATATTCGAAAGCATAAAGGTAAGACTCTAGTTTTTAAACATTGGATAGAAGCAGACTTGATTTTCGTAAATGATATACTTTCTAATACAGGACAAATTGATAACACAAATATACTCTTACAATTGAAAAAGAAACACAACTGGATATCAGAAATCAGCTTAATTACACAGTCAATTCCAAGAACTTGGAAGACTACAGTAATGACCACTGATTCAATTAGAACAAACATTAAAACAAGCCTATCTATGAGTCGCATAAATAACAAGCCCTTTGAAAACATAACAAACAAAGACATGTATAATATATTATTGAAAGAAAAGGTTGAAAAACCATATATTCATAAATTCTGGGAGAATTCCTTTAACCGCAAACTACCATGGAGATCATTTTATTTTGTATTAAACAATATATTAATTGACAACCGCGTCAAACAATTTAAGTACAAAGCTATTCACAGAATACTAGCAACACATGAGAATCTGTTTACATGGAAAATATCAAATAGTCCAAATTGTAAATACTGTAATGGAAAAGAGACATATGATCACTTTTTCATTACATGTAAATATTTGAATGAATTTTGGACAAAAATATCAGATGTTTTCAGCAAAATCGGAATTAGCAAATCTTCCAGTCACTAGAATTTCTAATCATAGGATATAAAGTTCAACTTAAAGAATATGAATTTATTAATATCATACTTAGCCAAATAGCATACTGCATTTATAAATCACATTTTATTGATGATAAAATGTTGCAAGGATCGAATATGTTAAAAATGATGTATTACGATTTACTGATTGTCTCAAAAGTCATGGAGAATCGTTCACAAAAATATGATACATTCAATAAGTTCTTAAATAATTTGAAAGAGTTACTGTAATGATCAACACATACCCTGCCGCATAATGTATATATCCTATAATAATAACTACTACCATTACCATTCACTATGCTAGCTATAAGTATAGGACACTAAATAGTCTCCGCCTAGCCCAAACAAGCCCGATCAAGTTTTCTGTCTGTATTGCTGTTCCTCAGATCGGTAATAACATATATTTGTAAATATATTTTAACTGTTTTTCTGTCTGTCAAAACATTAGTCAATATCTGATAGAAGTGACTCTTGAGATAATATACACATATTATTAAACAGTCTGATCTGAATCCACACAGTTCATCATATTATTATTTTTGTGTAAACATTTATAACCCAATACTATATGTACATACATAACAATACTATTAAATACTATATATACAGTACAACCCATCTAAACCGGACACTCGGAAAAATGGATGTCTAATTTACATGATTTTTTTTTTTTGCTGTTATGTATCTCTGATTACAATGAGGTTTCATGACTGCAAAACACTAGAATGTCACATAAAGCACTGACATGTCTGATTTAAAGTGGAACATCCCAAGGTGTCCAGATTGGAGAGCTTACACTGAACGTATACATTTACAAAATAAATATCTTTGAATGAGCATAAGAATCACTATAAAAAATACCCAATTTTTACTTCGAACAGACAGCTTATATCTGCAGTCTGTCCACAGTTCAATCGGTTATATCTCTGCAAAAACAATAAATCCCGACATCTATTCAACTAAATGTGAAACAATCAGCGTAGACTCCTATCCAGAACGCACATCCGTACGATCAAAATCTGAGTCCACACAGTTTGTCATTATAATATTAACTGCAACAGAATATTTTGCAAATAATATCGATAGCCTTTTGAATTTGACAATAATTGTATGTATTGTGAGATCCAATAGTGTGAATCCTACCACATCGGACATAACCACGGTCTGATCGGCTCCACACTGTAGGTCGCTGACTTTGTTATACATGTTTGTTATTTATAGATACAAAATATATATATACATGTATATATATATAAATAAACGGGTTGTCCACTCACAATTAAAAAAAAACAAAAAAACAAATCCCTCCAGAATCACGGTAAATCTCTGAGTAGCATGTAATATTGGTCAATATCTGGCATGCAACTTTGTATATGTTATCACTTCTACATCAGAGAAATTTTAATGTTCAATAAAAAGTTGACATGCTGGTTTACTTTGATGGTTTTTCATTTTGTTTGTGTTCAATGAATGCCGGCACTTGTATATATTTGGATCATGACTATTTATTTTAGCGTCACAGATATATTATTAAAAGCATAGAGTTGAAACATTTAGATATTATGCTATATATTAAACTATATTCAGATAGTATGCGTACTGTATATATGAGATATGGAAATTTGAATGTGGGGATCATTTTTATCCATCCGATACATGAGCCGCATTCTATATTTCTCATGTATTTTCACCGTGTATGTATGCACATCAGAGATTGTTTCTCCATGGAATAACACAAGTTCTACTGGACATGTCTTACAAACATCGGTATACGACTTTATCAGCTACAGTACAAACACCGTTAATTTGCTCATGAAAAAGTTACACATTATCAAAACTAGTAGTGTATCAATTTATAATATTCAGAGATCTGTCTGTCTATCTGTTTTCACCTCTTTCCATAGAAACATATTTTCGTATTTTATGGTTCAGGCTCGTAAACATAAAGAAACGTAAAACACCGATGTGTCCTGCGGGTCAAGCTCTTGTGGCAGTACTTTCAGTACTTTGATTCACATTCAATGCAGTCGAAGATCAAACTTTCATACGCACATTCTCATCAGAGGCTAAGCTAGTTGCAATTTACGTGTATTGAGTCCGATTTTGAAAACACGCGTTAGACTGAACGTTGTAGAAGTAAACATGTATGTGATCTGTATAACTGAGCTGCCGGCTGATAAAAGAGGCATTACGGCCTTTATGGCAAGTGTAGATCATGATCATTATGTAGTTATAATTTATAATGTTCGATTGACAGAATAGCGACAAGTGTAGATCCTGTTGCTACGCTGGTCACACACGTCATCATGTGTCTTCTCACAGCTGGTCCAGTAATTGGTGGAAGTTGCTTTAGGGGTTGGGACAAGCTGTTTACACTGCGCATTTGTTTTAATTGTTACAGTGTATACTGGATATTGAAATTAATACCGTAATAGCGGTATAAAGGTATAATTAAGGATATAATTAAACCCCAAGTCAAAACGAGTCGTGGCGAAAACGCAGCCAAGTCAAAACGAGCTGTGGTCAAAACGTACACAAAACGTATGTAACCTTTGGTCAAAATGTAACCATTTTTTGGTCAAACTGTACCCTTAAGAACGTGTAGTTAAGTTATTAGGATGTAAAACAATTAACATGGAGTGGAATAAATACAAGGAATACTTTAGATAGGAAAAGTGACAGTGTTTAACAAACATTTTGTACCGATATCGGTGAAAATAGAAACCACCCAGCAGTCGTAGTATCGTCATATATCTTCAAGTAAACAACTTTACACAGGGCCAGGATGAAAAACATATTTTTATTTTTTTAAATATTTAAAATATTTAAAAAAAATATTCCTATAATGCACCTTTAACTGAAAAGTATTGAAAGCACATAACATGGATATATTTTACTATGCCAAGCGGGTTCGTTTTACTTCTCCAATGGGCATTTTTGGACCAAAGAATGGGTACGTTAAAAGTACGTTTGATAAAAAAACACTGGTACGTTTTGACTTGTGGTATGTTTTGACCAGCTGGCTGCACCCATCAAAACGCTCCCAAATAGCCAAACTGTCTCCTAATGAGAACGGCACACTATTGTAATGTAACGTACTATACCTCGATGTCCCCGATGATCCAAGCTGACTGGGTTCACCAGGTTATTGTTGATTGGCTGTGTATTGTTGGAAGATGGTCACATACATTTCATATGCAACTAATTTCCCCAAATGCGTTTGTGCGTAGCAGGGCAATCCTTACCGACGCTAATTCATTTGAGTAACTTTGATATTGGTCACTGAATCTAGTTGGTAATATCGTAACAGGACACACATGCGTATTGTTGAACATTGGCCTCCCATACTGTTCACTTATGACTGGTTGCTCTTATCTATTAGTATTGGTCACGAAGTCTTGTTTATAAGAGCGTAGCAGGGCAATCCCTACCGACGCTGATCTATGTATATTTTTTTGGTTATATACCTTTTACATTGAGTTTCGCGTTAGCCGGTGGCAGGAGGCTGACAATAATGTCGCAGTCCTTGACATAAATGTACATGTGTGAAAAAACCGCACTTGCAATGTTTTTTTCTGGTAGTTGTGTTCGGCGATTATCATGGATCTGTTGACTTTGTCTTGTTATATTATTCTGTTTACCCTTGTTGTTCATTGTGCATATAGAGACATATTTATGTCACTGGTTTAAGAAATATTGCCTCACATCAAATCGACATTTGCACTTCAGCATGCACCATGAACAACATTTACATGACGTGCACTGGCACATATCCAATTCACACCCTGTACACGTGCTTCTCGGTGCAGTAGTTGACGTTTCCCCAACAGTCAAATGGTCCAACAACTGTTGGCGATAGCAACGATTTGATTCATTTTGAATTGTGTCCCGAATTTCCTGTTTCGTTGTTTTCATGCGCATGGATAGGCTGTCGTACAAAATTAGAATGTACCCTTGCCGTCCATCGCGAGCACACCTGCCAGCCTCCTGCCAGAATGAGATTACAGATTTTGGACACCCATAGTGTATGACAGTGTCCACATCCCTGATGTCCAGCCCCATCCCCAGTGCCACTGTGGCTATGATAACACGGATAGATCCGTCTGACGTTTTAAGTCACGTAATATCCTATCCTTGGATGTTTGGTGGGTGTCCTTATGGAACATCTCTATTAATAGATGGTTGGCTGTCGTTATTCCGTCTGCATACGCCCTATCGCCCAATATATCCTTGAACGTGACAAAAAGCTCTGATACTGTGTCGATTCCTCTGCAGTAGATTATACATTTTTTTTGCATTCTTACCATGCTTTTGTATGTGATTGAGCAACCAGTCTAAGTTTGATTCGCATCTAACCGATCTTTTATTCTCTACCTGAATATATATATTTGGCCTATCAGCCGATTTGCTTATTACATCCGTGTCTATGGCATGTAGCTGTAGATGTAACATGATATCCTCCTTAACTTTTACACTGGACGTGGCGGTCAATCCCAGGAACGGGACTTTGAAGAGGCTCCGTAAAGAACCAAGTTGTTGGTATTCTTTACGGAAGCTTTCCCCCCCATTCTGAAATGCAATGTGCCTCGTCGATAGCTATGAGGCACACTTTCTTCTGCCACGTTGGCGTTAGGAGGGTCTTTCTCCAATGTGGTGATTGTAATGTCTCGGGCGAGAAGAAAACAACCCCTGAAATGCAAAGCAAATAAAAAAGTAACGCTCGAGTGCATATCTCTGACGATTCAGTGTACATGCATGCCATTCGGACATTCCTAGAATGTTAGTCGAACATTACGGTTCAACATTGAAGGAGCAACATAACATTATTTGAAAAAAAACCCACAAGAGTTTCTTTCTACAAAGCAATATATGTTCTATAATGTTCTTTTCTGTAACGATGAAAGTCTTTTATTGTATCTCGTATATCGTGCCTTTGTTTTGACCAATATTGTTTTATATGTGCGTTAAGGATGTTGTGTTTTATTATTTTCTGTAAGCAAATCAACTGAGCTAATAAACCATATGTTTTTATTCTACATTAATTATAAAAATTGCGGTTATGCCAGAAGGGTGAATTTCCCAAAAGTTATTGTCAATTTATTCTCTATACGGCCAAATATAAACTATTGTTTGTTCTCCCTCCCGCTATATACTCACTAAAATTATATTAAAAAAATGGGTCGACGGTTACGGAAAATATTTTATTTCTGCAAAACACAATGTTTTCTAGAAGTACAAGCAGGAATAAACTACATTTAAATTACACTGCAAAGGCAGACAACCTTTTAATAACATAATACTGTATCATTAAGACAACCCAAAGTAGTGCAACATGCGTGATATCTATGGGTTGCCGTTTTGGACTTTAATAGTACTTTGTGATATGATCACTTCAAATGGATGATATCACCTATTCAAATGGATGATATCACTTATTTGATTTGAAGTGATGATTTCATGCATTCGAATTGATGATATCATCACTTAAAATACATGATATCACCTATTCTAATTGACGATACCACCAGTTTGTGCTGAATGGATGCTATTATGTATTCGAATGGGTGATATCACCTATTCGAATGCATGATATCATCACTTCAAATCAAATAGGTGATATCACCCATTCAAATAGGTGATATAATCACTTCAAAAACACGATATCATCCATTCGAATAGGTGATATCATGTATTTGAAGTGATTATATCATAAAGTGCAATTAAAGTCCAAAACGGCGCCCCATATATATCTTCTACAGAATTAATGCTATCGATGTTAGACATAAAACAAAAAATATCGTGCCTACCTACCAACACATTGAAGGCCTGGGTCGTCGGATGGGAAACAAAACTATTTTATTGTTTGCCTAAGCGTACTTACCTTTCAACTTTTCACTGTCTATCTGTGTGTCTAGCCCGGCTTTGTAGCATTCCAATCCCCAATTTCTTAACGCCAACATCTGGTCATCCATCAAGGAAATTAATGGCGACACTACTATTATTATTGAGTCGCTGTCATTTCTGATAACCGACGGAATTATCATGCATGTCGTTTTCCCGTAGCCAGTTGGAAGGAATCCTAGAACATTTCTGCCGTTCATGATCGATGTGGCTATTTGGATCTGCTCGTCTTTCGCTTCAAACTGTATGCCGTAAGATGCTTTATTCTCATCGAACATGCTTTTTGCCCTTTCGAAATTCATACTAGTATTTTTCGCTGTTACGTCTGTGTATTAACTTAAAAGTAATAGTGAAAGTACAACTTGTCCTATTCGGAACTTACAGGTGACTGCTATGTAATGAGAGAAATGTCGCCAGTATTGGATCACGTGGTTTCATAATAATGACGTACGTTTTCCGGTGTGGCGACATTTGTGGCCGATGTTGATGGGGGAAAATACACCAAATACTGAATACATATATAGTGGCTTTATGTAATGTTTTGAAATTTCGCTGAAAACCAAAGGCAGTTAATTTAAGATATTCAAGGTATTTGAAATTATTTGCAAGACTTATAATAAAATGCAATCAATGTAGCATTTGTTGCGCTATTTTTATAAAACTGCATCATGCCATTATAAAGATATTGAAATAAAACAAAAACAAAAATAAACCGTCGTTATCCATTATGACAACAGTTTTTCACCCCGTGATCTCTCACCCTGATGTACAGCACCCGTGTTTCAGCGTATGCCGTTGGAGTATTGACTATTACTACTAAATAATGACAATATAACCACATAGCCACAGCAAACTATGGTACCAGTAGAGTTGTGGTAGCAAAATAACAATAGGCAAAGGACTGAAAGTCCTGAACGCTTTCCCACTATGTGTTTGTAGATGAAAAATTGACTAAAATGTGCCAATAACTTGTACTGTAACTTAGCATTAGCAACAATCATACTACTGTCATGGGGTATATACAATCAGATTCAACTCTCGCGTACAAGAAACAAAACTATGCCGGGGCGGAATTTTAACCTGGGACCTTCCGGTATGTAAGACTGCTTCTGCTTAAACGGAAACTACTTTATTAAATGCAATCGTGGCTTGATGTACAGAATAACAATAAAATTGCGTCATCACTAATGGGATTATATTGCAAATATATTAGTATAACAAGAAACAAATGTTACAGTATAAATTGAAGAAAAAAAAAATTCACATTTGTGACATTGGAAATGTATACTCGTCTAGTTACCGGCTGTGTAATTAAGAACTACATAAAATACATAAAACAACAATAGCCCCAACACAACATATGTGGCCACAATGGGATTTCCCGCTGTAAATGTGTGATTGTTTACTTCAGGTCGTGAGTCAAGCGTCTACTAGTAATACTATAGTTACTGTGAAAACATAGAGAAACATCATGGATAAGAACTGTTGTAACTGTGGTACTGCGTTTAAGGAAAAGGCGCAGAAAAAGGGCTACTATCGCTTTTCTTTGGAGAGCACTCTTCCACAGAGTGACAGCGTTGCCAAGGACATTCTGTGCAACATGACAGGGAATCAGTTTAGCCCATTTTCCAGTAAAGCGCAGGGAAAGTTTATGTGCCCGGCTTGTTGGAAGAAACTTAGTGATATATTAAAATATCGTCGTAAAGTTGATGAATTCTGGAGGAGTACAGAACCCGAAAGTTATATTGGCCAGAAACGAACAGGTCAAGAAGAACACCCAAACATAAATAAATTCGGTACAAGTACTCCGGTTTCTTCAACGGATCCCGCATGTGACTCGACATTTAAGAGCCTGGCAATAACGCCAGTAAAGGTTAGTTATTCGTTGCATTATGTTGGGAGTTCTGACGTCATTTACTAGTATGTCAATAGTTTTCTTGAAATGCTTAGTGAAACTAGAGCAAGTGAGCGTATACCCCCGGCCGCCGACTGAACACAGCAACCAACAAATGCAAAATAAAAAAACTTTGACGCAAATTTGACATTGACCTTAGGAATGCGGATGGCATGGGTAGGTGATAGGATGAACACATGGATGATGATAAGCAAGTGTGTGAAGTTGAAAGTTAATCCTACTTCTATTTGGAGAGATACTTAAACAAAACTTCCTCGCAAATGCTAGGGACGGAAGTAATGACGGACGGACGGACGGACGGACGGACGGACGGAAGGACGGACGGAATTACGAAAACTATATACCCCTCGACATACTTGGTATGCGGGGGTGGGGGGGGGGGTATAATAACAGGTATTACTTCCGTCCGAAATTAAATATAAACTTCATAACAAGTATCAAGTCCACATAGTACTTTTTATCCGGAGAACCAGTAAAGTATGGTTTAGAAATGTTGCAAGCCAAATATCTCACTTGCTATCTGGCAAATGGTTTGTCTGTAAGAGTGGTACACTTTTCTTTGATAATGTTATGAGGCAAGGAATGAAGTATAATCCCTAATGGGCCAATGATCCAGGGAAAAAAGCAATACAACTACATGTATAGCGAACTATGGTACTAGTACAACGGTGGTTGCAGAGTCTTTAATATAGCAAATAATGCAACTCCCGACTTTTACGTTTCAGGTGACTGCCCCAGCTCGTAAGACGCTGTTTGCATGTAAACCGTCCAAAACTGCCAAATGGGACTCTATTGTAAGTGCAGTTCGTTCCCGAAAGTACGGAAGGGCAATCAGTGGCTTGTTCCATGCAACAAAAGCTTCACAGAAACATTTTCTGAAATTCATTAAACGAACAATCCGAAAAGAAGTAAACATGGTCATTCAGGCAGACACTATGCTATCCATGGATACCACTATCCCCAATATCGGAATGTTCGGCTGGAATAAGGTAATATCGGAAATGAAAACGCAGGCTCCAGTTCTCGAAGCTGTTCTAAGGAGTGCTATTACCACTCCATCAAACGAAGAATCGCTCAAAAGAGGAAATTTAATAAATCTTCTACCACATCTTGGCATAGCCGCTGCTACATTGCTACACGCGCGAGCCCCTAGGAAGATACATTTTCTGCAAACCTTACTATCAATTCAATTTTGGAGGGGTGGATTGAAACGTGAAACAATTAAGCAGTTGGCACATACAGGTATATGCATGAGTTATGACCATACACTAATTGCAGTTGATACAATCAGGGAAGGATTCGACAAGGCAGCCATGGCCTCCAAAGAAGGGGTCGAAAAGTGTCTTGTGATGGCGACAGAGACACCCAACAATCCAGAGAGGAGTTGGAGCAATCAATCGCCATGGCAATGACTGTCCCCAATATAGAAGAAGAGGTGAATCCTTCATCTGACATAGAAGAACAAGTTGACGAAGATGATGACGAAGTGTGTGAAATAGCGGATGACACTACCGATGAGGAAGATGATGTGGAAGGGTCAGACGATTCTGATGATACTGAGGAAAAGATGGACACTGCTGAAGAAACTTTCGTCGCAGAAACTGATACAGGACATGGAGGATTTGCCTTTTGTTGGCGACAGAGACACCCAACAATCCAGAAGAGGAGTTGGAGAAATCAATCGCCATGGCAATGACTGTCCCCAATATAGAAGAAGAGGTGAATCCTTCATCTGACATAGAAGAACAAGTTGACGAAGATGATGACGAAGTGTGTGAAATAGCGGATGACACTACCGATGAGGAAGATGATGTGGAAGGGTCAGACGATTCTGATGATACTGAGGAAAAGATGGACACTGCTGAAGAAACTGTCGTCGCAGAAACTGATACAGGACATGGAGGATTTGCCTTTTGTTTGGATAATGTCGGCAAAATGGTCAAGTCCCGAAATCCATCGCAAACCAAAAGAAATACATACATGAATATGGCACTTGGCTATATGGCTATAAATCGAGTCCCAACAACAGGATTGCCGACTTCTCCTGTTACAAAGGCATTCGATATGAATGTGAATTGTTTCCTGCCATGCGAAGGTGACTTCAGTGAGCTAAGAAAGCGAATGGGTATTATTGTTGGAAGGTATATTTGCAGACATATACAGTGGTTCCACAAACATTTCGCAGATATACCAGTATCACACATCCTTCACGAACACTCTTTCCAGAGTAGCAAGAAGAGCGTCATCTTGAACTTAGGTGTGTTTGATGAAAATCCATGCAGCACACAAGGTGCAATCGGAATATATGAGCGATTACAGAAGTATGTTCCTTCTATTGATGATACTCCACATACCATTTTAGTCTATGGTGATGGCCTAAGCTGTGAAAGAGGCAACGATGCACAAAAGGCTCGATCAAATGAACTAACTGCATGGGAAAGACTAGATGGATTGGAACCTGCAGAACAGGAATTCCACAAGGAAATGATCCTACTGCAGGATTATCATGATGAATTCTTCAATGCAGCTAGTTCGTCTGATCGTGGTACACTAGTACAGTTGAAGAACCTGTTTAATTTTAGAACAGTAAAGGCAGACATATCCGACAACTTCACACATGCATGGGAGTTGATGTGCATGACCATTGAAGGTTTGGTGTGCCTTCTTGCGATGAAACTCATGGGAATGGATGATCAGACCAGCAGGCCAGCAAAAGCACCATCCCAAATAGAACAATGTTCGTTGGAAGAGAAGACAGCATACGTCGACGAAGTGGCAAATGCAGTAGTAGATGCAATATGGCATGACACCGATACATCTCTACTCCAGGGCTCGCCATCACAACTACCCGCATATAAATTCTGTGTCTGCCATGAAGATCTTGGCGATGCTGTACCGATGATCGGTTGTGCTAACGAGAACAAATGTGTTGGCGACGAATGGTATCACTGGAGATGCCTGGGATGGGAATAAAAAACGGAAGATGTGCCGATAGATGACTGGTATTGTGCTGCATGTATAAATAAAGGTACACAGGATGACTATAAGCGAAAGTATTCAATCGATTAAATCTGCTATGTCGACGGGATGCAGTTCGAGAGGGGGATGGGCCAGCCATTATCTCCTTTTGGAAACTAGATATAATAAGTTTCTTCATGCACAGGCATCCGAAGTATTTCATACTGGCTCATCGATTGCTAGCATCGTTACATGGGTGGCTTCCAGAGCGACTGCGTCAGGATCTCATCTGGAACAGGACGGTGAATTATGGCGGAGGGATTGGACGTAATCTACCCATGGATCTGATGAACGAAATCCTGAACAGCCTGTTTAAGGACTTGTTATGCTCGGCACAAGGCAGATACACTGACACTACAGTTCAGCGCTGTGGACAGCTAGTAGGTCCCTTAGGTGAATCACTAGACAGTGTCTTTGATTCAAAGGTTATTGAGAATGAAGTCTACCGCCATCGTAGGAGATCCTGCAACCGTGATAGCAATGTTCAGGCCCTAATGGATTTTCTGTGTGAAGAGCGTCTCTTTTCTGCTGAAAGTGGTAGATATCACGTAGCATTCCCGGGCTTCGTGCACAACGAGAATCCAAAGAAACCTAAACTGTTCACAAAGAAAGTTGATAAATTGTCAAAGAAATTAGACAGGCGTAGAAGCATTGTTATAAACGGTTAAATGCCAAATAATACTGTACCAGGTGATGACATGCCAAACCTAGACTACAAAGAAATGTACAAGCTATATAGCAACCTAACAGTATTCACATCTGAACTGATGGCTATTGAAAAGGCACTTGAATGGAACAATATCGAATGGGTACCTTCACATAAAAATTACGTATGTAATGAACTAGCGGACAAAACAGCAGCGGAACCCCACATGCTATGCCTCCCAGACTGCACCAAACTCACACCAACAGAATTAGGTGGTCAACCACTTCCCTACGAAAGAAATAGAGACAGAGGACCATTGGAGCAATGCGTGTGTGAAATGTGAAGCAGATCCGAGCAAGGAAACAGAAATTATAAGCCATTTACCCGAGCGTTAAGGTTTCGAACGCAGCGAGTCTGTGACCTTGACCCTGGGCTTAGCGGGGGCGGCACGAATGTGCATTTGTCACAGGGCGGCAGAGGACCATTGGAGCAATGCGTGTGTGAAATGTGAAGCAGATCCGAGCAAGGAAACATAAATTATAAGGCATTTACACGGCGTTAAGGTTTGGAACGCACCAAGTCTGTGACCTTGACCCTGGGGTTAGCGGGGGCGGCACGAATGTGGATTTGTCACAGGGTGGCAGAGGACCAATGGAGCAATGCGTGTGTGAAATGTGAAGCAGATCCGAGCAAGGAAACATAAATTATAAGGCATTTACCCGGCGTTAAGGTTTGGAACGCACCAAGTCTGTGACCTTCACCCTGGGCTTAGCGGGGGCGGGACGAATGCGAATTTGTCACAGCGCGGTAGAGGACTATTGGAGCAATGCGTGTGAGAAATGTGACTCGGATCCGAGCAAGGACACAGCAATTACAAGCCATTTACCCGAGCGTTAAGGTTTGGAACGCACCAGGTCTGTGACCTTGACCCTGGGCTTAGCGGGGGCGGGACGAATGTGAATTTGTCACAGGGCGGTAGCGGACCATTGGAGCAATGCGTGTGTGAAATGTGAAGCAGATCCGAGCAAGGAAACTTATAAGCCATTTACCCAGCGTTAAGGTTTCGGGACGTACGTACGTACGTACGGACGGACGCCGGTAACACTATATGCCCCCCTCACCATTCGGTGGCGGGGGCATAATAAGCATACACCCAGCCGGCAACCTAGATGGAGAAGAAATAACTGTAAAATCAACGATTACAGATGTTCAATACACCGTTGAACAAACCTTTTGAATCTAATAGCAAATAAGACGGATGTGATCCGTACACTCGTGGTAAAACAGCGTATGTAGCGATTGCCCTGTTATGCACAAACATCATTGCGCCGTTCGGACTAGGTGACGTTTTTGTCTAGTCTGTGCCGTTGTGACCTAGTGTATTCGTAAATACTATAGATTGTCAAAATATGTAAACAGATGTACTATACATCCCTTATATAAATGTACAACTATGTTTGCAGATATTAATCCAAGAATGACGGAAAGAAAACTTGACAAACGGCTATCAACCAGTGGGATTGTCGGAACACATACCATCACATGGAAACCAGTTCTACTGACAGACAGCAAAGGTCGTTCTTTACAATCTCATGTGCAAAGCGATTCCCAATTGTCGCAAATAATCTGGGATACCAAATGAGGACGAACAACCGACCAGTGCCAATTCTGGATAAATCGACATCTGCGAGCATTAATCAGGGAACATGGGAAGGTTCATATATACATCTGGTTGGGCATCTGCGATCTTACCTACAAAGATGGTAGGCACATTTTCATGAAACCAAATCAAGATGCTGCCATAAACGCGGTGAAAGCAAACCTAGATGCTGCCAAAACTAAAATTCTAGGTGAACATGCAGGACGAGTTAAAACCAAATTCTTGCACATACCATACTTATCTGTTAAAATCTGGAACCAATGCAGAGGGCATCCAAGTACAGGTGGGTTTGCGGAGAATGATGTGACTCTGAAACACTCCATTGACCAGCTAAATACCTTCATCGACAGCCTCAACACTGACACAGCTTCGCCCAAGTTTTCAACCTCGACATCCAAAAGAGTAGGAAGACCAGGGGGAAATATAGAAATTATACAAATTTCAATCTCTTCATCGACGGGGTACACCCAGGACCGTCTTTATCGAGAGTTTGGTTGAACAGTATTGGACGAAAAGTATTACAGGACTGTTAACTGCAAACCAACGATAAATGCATTTACGTTTTATTCGTTATTCAGTGTCGGCATGGATTGCTCTGCTACACTTATAGACACCATTGAAACAATACATTCAAAGAAAAAAGTTGGTTTTTCATCGCCCCACCAACAACAAAGGAGTATCATTTAGGTATTGAACAAAACGATTACAGGAATGTTAACGTTACTGATAATCACAGCCCACCAACGATAAATGAATTTAGGTTTTAGTCGTTATTCAGTGTCGGCAGGGATTGCTCTGCTACACTTATAGGCAACATTGTAAAATATAAAATAATACATGGAAAGAATGAAATGGGTTTTCACCGCCCACCAACACAAAAGAGTATCACTTAGGGCCAAGCAATTGAGACGAAGAAGAAATAATAGTAAAATATTAGTGTGTCAGATGTGGTAGAGATGTGGTAGATAATCAAATGATTAGGGTAAAAATAACAATATGATGAACACAACCGAAATGATGAACATGTATACAATGATGGAATTAGCTGCAATGTTTACATGGTATAACTCATGCATGTGCCATAAAATATATACATCAGCAAAGTGACAATAAACAAAAGCCCAGCCAGATGGAATGCAATGTAATTGTGCTTAACGGTTCAGCAACACAAAGGAGTATCATTTAGGTATTGAACAAAACGATTACAGGAATGTTAACGTTACTGCTAATCACAGCCCACCAACGATAAATGAATTTAGGTTTTAGTCGTTATTCAGTGTCGGCAGGGATTGCTCTGCTACACTTATAGACAACATTGTATATAAAATAATACATGAAAGAATGAAATATCACCGCCCACAACACAGAGTATCATTTAGGGCCAAGCAAATTGAGACGAAGAAGAAATAATAGTAAAATATTAGTGTGTCAGATGTGGTAGAGATGTGGTAGATAATCAAAGGATTAGTAAAAATAACAATTTATGAGAACACAACCGACTGATGAACATGTATACTATCATGGAGTTATATTTTCTGATAGAAGCTCGTTTCATGGAGAAAGGTCAAATCCAAAACCCCAATCAGGTGGGATGTAATTGTACTTAACGGTTTCACAACCAAAAACAAACGAGTATCATTCAGGTATTGGACAAAAGATTACAGGACTATTAACATTACAGATAATCACAGCACACCAACAATATATTAATTAGGTTTTAGTCGATATTCGGTGTCGCAGGGATTGTTCTGCTACACTTATAGACAACATTGTAAAATAGAAAACAATACATTCAAAGAATGAAGTGGTCCTTAACGGCACACTGACACAAGAGAGTATTAAAACATTTGGAGAGAGCAGGAAAAATGAAGGAAAAATAACAACCATAATTGTCTGATAGCATTGCGAGCAATAATTACTCTGTGTTATCTCGTAAGACACATACAAACTATTTAAATGATCCAATTTGTACCTTTTCTTTACACACATACATTCTGTTTATGGGTGTCTATATATATATATGTCAAATAGAGAAGCATAAACAAAGGAATAACAATACAACCATGGCGAACTATGGTACGAGTACAGCGGTGGTTGCAAAGTCTTTAAAGTGGCAAATAACGCACTCCAAAATCAGCTGTGTACGGTCTCCGACAAAATTTAAAAGTACATAAAGCAAAAATAATAATAACAATAACAGGTCTCGCAAAGAATCACCAATAAAATTACGGTTCTAGTCGAACAATTAAAAAACAAAAACACGTCGCAAGAAACATGATAGCAAGGACATCGCCTTGGTACGGCCAGTGATTATATTCTCTCGTGATGGGGATGTTAAACCTGGTTAGCGCGGCGCGGCGCCGCAAACCTCTCGATTCCGCAACACGTATGTACAGAAGCTCATTAAGGCCGCTATATTAGGCCGCTATATTAGGGTCGATATACCTTTTACAATAGTATCAATAATTATCAAAGTATTACCTCTAAATCTCCAGATAATGTGCTCAATTTCTTTTTTCTTCCATGATTTTCATATTTTCTTCAATTATAACTATATTATGTGCCATTTTCCAATGTATACTATATGAACACATTTCCGGCCAATAGCTTTCATCAGATATATAAAATATAGTATACATACATAACATATATACATACAGCTGGTTTTAGCAACACCGTTATGTAGTCATGCTCTATTTTCTATACCCGATGAAGGTAATTTGCTGAATTTTGTTTATAGAGTATAATATTAAATGTTATTATTGTGATTCCTTCCTATGGGTATGAAGAAGTTTATAATGGTGTGTCTCCATATTAAGTTTCTTGCTTGTCTGAATGTTTCGTGATCACTCATTTACGAACTGTTCATATCAGTGTTGACAGCACATTGCGATTGGTAAGACCACATGATTCGGCCCACCGAAAATCATGTATTATTTGGTCAATAGTATAGCATTGCTACTTTACAAAATGGAAAATAAGTAAGTTTTGTAACATGTTGCTTAAATATATATTGCATGACGCCTAACAGAATGTATGAATGAAAAGTACAAATTTACAGTTACCTACAGCAATGCAACATATATATATTTAAACCGTTAATATAAATTTCAGTTTCCGTCCCAAACTGTGCTATATGTTGAATAATTTAAAAAGAAACAAAAACAATTTCATAGCCATAGTGTTATTTATGGTTTTGTAATTATATCAATTTCAGCATCAACAGTAAAAACAAATACCAGATATACTTTTTTATTAACTAATAAACATATGCATTGCTGTGGGTATAACTGTTTAAAAATAAATAAATAAATATATGTCTTTCGGAACTTTCGGCCTGGTATCAATGTGTACCGATCACGATTGGTGCTCATTAATACCATTTTTATTGAAAAAAGGAAACTAACCCTGCCTGGGTATAATTTAGCAACATATGTATCCGTTTATTTAATTACGTCGACGGGAACATTTGTTGATATTTACCTTGCCGGTCTCCAGCCCGGAAATGGGGAGAGGTTTACCTTCTAATTTCTTTGCATCTTGTATATTGTGTAGGAGTACAACTGTATGTGTACTTCACATGTCGGTATACACAGGTGACCAGTACCTCAGAGTATGGAGATTGTCATATAGCAAGTTGTATTATAGACAGAATGGACAGAGGAAAGAGAGAGAGAGTTGTATATATATAGAGAGAGAGTTGTAGAGAGAGAGAGAGAGAGAGAGAGAGAGAGAGAGAGAGAGAGAGATTGGGAGCGAGGTGTTGTATAGAATAAATGTTTCGTGATACTGTTTGCAATATTAGGACGGCGTGCACTTCTTTGAGTTGATGCGGTGGTTAAACGTAAGCATCAGTCAGTTTGCAATATCAATTGAATAATATATTTCGTTTCGTTTAAAAAATTATAAAAATTCTAAAAATACATACACCATATCAATCACGTCTGTCATTTTGTAATCCGTTTGACACAATTTCAGAAAGTTGTTGACCGTCTCCATATATTTGACGCTTTTAAAAGAAATATATGCTGCAAATTCGTAAAGGTAAACTGTAATAGAACTTATTAATCAGTTACCTAATCAGATTCCATGAAATGTTTGTGATGTTTGTGACGCTTAGCGATATAACTACGGCAAATAAAATGAAAACAAAAAAAGATAAATAAATTTGCTGAAGTTATATCACATAGAACTATAGTCGGACCAGATTGATTTATCTAACGGGCTATGTGGGTGGGGAGTTCAATCTTTGTCGCCCGCTTTATGTTACGCGTACAGTTCTTTAGGGTATAGCGGATTTTAGGGTATAGCGGATAGGTATATACTTTTTAACACAATATTTTTTTATATTGTACATTTATAATAAATAAAATATTACCGTTAGGAACAGTGATCCATCCCCCACACAATGACATGTTTACTTTGATATAGCAGTTTCCTTGCCGTGCGTAAAGCTTCAAGAAACACAATGACGTAACCGGAAGTTTACACCAGGTAAAGCGAAAGTAAGTCGCTCCAGAGTAATTTCACTGAAAATGTATAAACAGTTAGTTTGGAAGAAACAAACTCTGTGAATAATATGATGTATAATTATGTCCTCTATAACTGGAAAGAAGCTTGGTTCATAAATCACACCATGTCAATGAACACAGACGTCAATAATAACGCACGTGCTTCCGGCAGTAACGGATCATCCTAATTTGCGTACAAATCAGATTTGCGGGGATCGTCTCAAAATCAATATGACCTGCGAACAATATATCAAATGGGTTTGTTATGCCACCGGGGACGGGTGGCACACAGTGTTCGGACCGTCCGTCGATCCGTTCGTCCGTCTGTCCGTCCGTCCGTATGTCAGTCAGTCCGTCACACGTTTTGGTTAACCAGGTCGTAACAGTTTCTCAAACTGGCCATAGCATCTACATACGTTGCTTTTATTATTATACATCTATGTAGCTTCATTCTATCTTCATGAAAGAGGGGGTGTTTCATTGTAGAGAGATCAACACCACAGGGATTCAAAATTCTAATTGACATTGACAACTACAATTTTAAAATTTGTGAATATTTATTTTAAAGGCATTCATTTTCTAAATAAAAATAATACTGGTCAGGCCCGTAGCCAGGATGAGGCAGACGAGGCAGCCGCCTTGTCTCAGATTTTGCCGTGTTTTTTATGATTTTTTACACTCGATCGTTTTGCGGTATGTTTGAATTTCTGTAAAAAGTTGAGGCGAACTGTCGGCGCATGCTGGGAGTTGACTTTAGTGGTTTTTTTTTTCACTCGACGCCAATATACATTGTTGCTGGAAAAAATAACAATCAGCACATGTGCACCACCTCCCCTCGCGCCATTTTTTTCTGGGGTGTTGACTTTTTTCTCTTTCACTTCCACCCCGATGTTGCTGCAAAAAGTAACAAAAGCACAGGTGTCCAACCTCCCTCCCCTCGACCAATTTTTTTTCTGGGTGACTGTTGTTTACTTCCAACCCCATGTTGCTGGAAAAAAATTAACAGCCATGTGCACATGCGCACTACGCCAATTTTTTTAGGGTGACTGTTTTATTTCTCTTCCACGAATGTTGCGGAAAAAATAACAAAAAGCACAGGTGTTTCCCAAAACCTCCCTTCGCCAATTTTTTTTCTGTGTTGACTTAGTGTGTCCCACTGCACCAATGCGCCAGGAATAACAAAAAGCATGTGTGCCCAACCTGACCTCTTTGCCAATTTTTTTTTCTGGGGTGTTGACTTTGTTTTATTTTCACTACGCCAATGTTGCTGGAAAAAATATGCGATTTCAGGGCATTATATTTAATGCCGTATCCGGTGGTTCATGTTCATGATCAGTTTTTATCAGATTTTGGCGCTAAACAAAAAATATGTGGCAAACAGTGCAGATCCTGGTGAGCCAGCTCGTTACGAGCCGGCTCATCTGGATGTACACTGTTTGTCAATACCACTATACATGCATTTGAGGTTTTAAATGGTTAATATTACATGTACATTCGTGAAGTTATAGTCTGATTTATTAATTACTAATTACAGGGTGATGGTGTATATTGATGGACCAGCCCGTCGGTGCCTCGCGGATTGACGGAATGATCGAGCCAATCTGATTGGTTCATTCCATCATTTTGCGGGGTCCGACGGGCGGGTCCATCAATGGACACCATCACCAATCACAGTTAATACACTCAGTAACACTGTTTACGGCCACCACCTCGGCCCAACCCTTCACAGGACTCGAATCATTGCCGGGGACTCATAGAAAATGTGTGGCAAACAGTGCAGATCCTGATGAGACGTTTTGATCATTAAGAGCCGCCTCATCTGCATGTACACTGTTTGCCACTACCACTATACATGACTGTGAGGTTAAAAGGGTAATGTTACATGTACATTTGTGAAGTTATTCTCTATGATTTATTAATTAATAATTACAGTTAATACACGGTTTACCACCATGTCTGTATTCAGTATGTCTCGCCGGGAATCGGCGCACCACTAGCCCCTCCCCACCCCCATCCCCACTGCCCCCCCCCTCCCCACCCGCATCACTCTATGTTTTAATTCAGTCTCATAACGACATTTATTTGTTTTTATGGCACCACCCATCACATTGCTTCAAGAAAATATTGGGATGAAAAAAAAGTTTAAGCAGTGTAAATATTTTTTTTATTTTTCAGTTACACATGTACACATGTACACATTACATGATGAAACAGATTTAATCAGTGTTAATGTGATATGCATGTAAGCATGTTTCCTAGTCATTTACAAAACAAATAAATACATGATTTGGAATGTTTTGAGACACCCCCTCAGCAACTGTCGCACACGTATCCGATAAACACCAAAGCTATCCGTTACTGACTAATTCAGTGCGTTAGGTAAACAAGGAATTATGCAAGGAAAACATTGGAATAAACTAAACAAGTAACCCAATTTGGAAAGAAGACACTTTTTCCTGTCTATTGGTACCAGGTACTTGTCCAAATGTTCTACTTTAAAGACGTATGCAGCAATAATCTTCTTAGCTATCCGCTAAACACTAAAGAACTGTATATGAAAACTTATGCATCAGTCAATGTAAATCCCCGCCCCCCCCCCCCCCTCCGGGGGAGGGGCGGGGCTTTACCGGGGCATACCCCGGGGCTTTTACCTTTCATGATGCCCCGCACTGCGGGGACTTTACCGGGGCTTTAACTGTTGCTAAGAAATTGAGCGGGGACATATCCCGGGGCTTTACCGGGGTTTTATCAGACTGTTATCAAGATATGTACATGTATGTTTACCTGAATACTGTTGTGTGGGAGGGGTGACATGGGTTTAAACTGTTTAATACGATCTACTTTCACTGTGGACTGTTTAATACTGGCAAATTTTGTTTAATATAAACAAAATTGTTTTCAAATAATTCCTCTGTTTATATTGCACTGCCGTTATCCGTTATCCGTTATCCCAGCCCCCCCCCCCAACACGTGGAAAATTCTGAGGACATTCCCCCCCCTCCCACCCACACAAACTGAAGGAAAACAAAACCCGAGACCCCTGGAAAGTGATTCATTACCCGACCAACCCTGGAAAATCACGAGACCCCCCCCCACCTGGAAAGTGATTCTTTACCACAACAACAAACCCTGGAAAATCCCGAGACCCACCCTCCCCCCCCCCCTGGAAAATCCCGAGACCCCCCCCCCCCACCTGGAAAGTGATTCTTTACCCAACAAACCCATGGAATATCCCGAGACCCATGGAAAATCCCGAGACCCGCCCCACCCACCTGGAAAGTGATTCTTTACCCAACAAACCCTGGAAAATCCCGAGACCCCCCCCCCACCTGGAAAGTGATTATTTACCCAACAAACCCTGGAAAATCCCGAGACCCCCCCCCCACCTGGAAAGTGATTCTTTACCCAACAAACCCTGGAAAATTCCCGAAACCCCCCCCTGGAAAATCCAGAGACCCCCCCCACCTGAAAAGTGATTCTTTACCCAACAAACCCTGGAAAATCCCGAGACCCCCCCCCCCCCCCCCCCCCCCACCCCCCCCCCCCCCCCCCCCACCTGGAAAGTGATTCTTTACCCAACAAACCCTGGAAAATTCCCGAAACCCCCCCCTGGAAAATCCAGAGACCCCCCCCACCTGGAAAGTGATTCTTTACCCAACAAACCCTGGAAAATCCCGAGACCCCCCCCCCCCCCACCCCCCCCCCCCCCCCCCTGAGGAAAATCCCGAGAACCCCCCCCCCCCCACCTGGAAAGTGATTCTTTACCCAACAAACCCTGGAAAATCCCGAGACCCCCCCCCCCCCCTGGAAAATCCCGAGACCCCCCCCCCCACCCCCCCCACTGGAAAAATCTATTTCTCACACACACACCTCCCCACCCCATGTAAGTAAAAGTATAAAGTGCTGCATTTTATACTATTAATAGGGGGGGGGGTGTACTTTTTATGAACCCTGTCTCGAAGAGCCGGTGTCATATAGTGTTTGCACCGTCCGTGTGTCCGTGCGTTAATACGGTTAAGAAGTTTGTATCATGCAAGGGTCCACTTTTGCGCTATTTAATACTATTCACACATATCCGACCTTCCTTCTACCGAGTCCGTGGGTGGTGCCAAAGGTTAGCGGCTATTTATTTAAAGCTCTGATTTATACAGCATACTGTACACAGGAACTATTCACATGTAAATATGTTGTAATTAAACAACTGTATACCTAGCAGTTTAACCCTTCCAACACCACATACCTCATATAGGCTTTGGCGTACGGTGTAGATCCTGATGAGGCGGTTCATAACGAGCCGTCCCATCAAGACCCGCACCGCTTCCAAGCATTCTCATAATTTTTTTAGCACAAAATAACCCCATTTTGTGAATGGATCGGTCTGAAATTCTGCTACTGGTACATGGATTGGTGTGAACCCAACATGGAGTAGTCTATCTTGGTCACTTGGGGGTGAAATGCTGTATAGCTAGTTATTTCACACGGCATTCTCAGCCTTGACATAAACGCAATCTGGTATCAAACAAAATTGAAACAGTATTTGTTGTATATATGTACATGTTGGGGCATTACCCCTTGTTCCTTTTTGTAATCAGGATCTATATTGGTTGCAAGACGAGCAGTCTTTATTGTTGAGTTGATAAATTGAAGTACAGCACTGAAACACTACAAGTATGCATCAGTTTAACAAACAAGCAATGATATTCTTATCTGAAGCGTGGGAGGTAGGGAGGGAGTAGCGAAGGGTAATTTAACGATCGGCGTTCATACCTTACCGGAGCTAAGTGATTCTGGTGTGGCATGGACCTGACACCAGGTCAGGATATTCTAATTTCAGGGCTGAATATATAGTTTATGTAAATATTGAGCTCTGATTTAGGGAATTTCCCTCATTTTTTTTTACAGGTTGATTGATTATTGGTGTTTAAAGGCCTATCAACAGCCAGGATCATGTAAGGCCGGGCCAACAGATATAGAGACCAATATACAGGTCAAGTCGGTACATAATACTGTCATTATTCCACCTGGTTTCAAAATTAAAAGGCGAGGTAGGAGGGATGTAGCGAAGGGTAATTTAACGATCGGCGTTCATCCTTACCGGAATGCCGACGTACATTGGTTTGGCCCTCGTGTACCAACCATTTCGGCCCGCTGGTACTTGAGAGCTAAATCCTGTTATGCCCCATTAAGAAAGTAATAGGATTAAAAGCTAATCGTATTGCTTTTGGGGTGACTCAGTGATTCTGGTGTAGCATGGACCTGGCACCAGGTCAGGATATTCTAATTTAAGGGCTGAATATATAGTTTATGTAAATATTGAGCTCTGATTTCGGGAATTTCCCTCATTTCTTACAGGTTGAATACAGGATAGTCCATCCTGTTGGCCCGGCCTTACATGACCCTGGCTGTTGATAGGCCGTTAAACACCAATAATCAATCAATCTTATCTGAAGCTCTGATTTATATTGCATACGGTACACAGGAGCTATTCACATGTAAATATATTGTAAATAATTGTATACCTAGCAGTTAAAAGGGATATCTTTTCTTTTAGGCATATGCACGGATATAGAGACCAATATACAGGTTGAGTCGGTACATTATACTGTCATTATTCCACCCGGTTTCAAATTAAAAGGGGGAGGTAGGAGGGAGTAGCGAAGGGTAATTTAACAATCGGCGTTCATCCTTACCGGAATGCCGACGTACATGGTTTGGCCCTCATGTACCAACCATTTTGGCCCCCTGGTACTTGAGAGCTAAATCCTGTTATGCCCCATTAAGAAAGTAATAGGATTAAAAGCTAATCGTATTGCTTTTGGGGTGAGCTAAGTGATTCTAGTGTGGCATGGACCTGGCACCAGGTCAGGATATTCAATATTGAGCTCTGATTTTGGGAATTTCCCTCATTTTTTACTATCTGCATCACATACAATTGAAAACCACGTATTGTTTAATTTACGCCATTTGCTTCCCTTCAAAAGAAAAGATATCTCTTTAACCTTTCCAACACCACATACCTTTTTATAGGCTTTGGTGTGGACGGTGTAGATCCTGAAAGGCGGTTTCTAACGAGCCGTCTCATCAGGACCTGCACCGCTTGCAAACATTCTCATAATGTTTTGGCACAAAATAAATCTTCAAAAATAGAATGTGTTTGTGTTGGCTTGATATTTTGATACACGTACGCTTTGAGTATTAAACCTATTACCAAGACGCTGTAGACGGTGTCTGGGCACCGTGTAAGTTGTACTGTTTATTTAGATTCATGAAGACGGTGATCAACACATTGTCTGTCGCTTTCACTGTATGTTGTTCGCAGCACTCTCTCAAATTTAGTCACACGGAGGGGTTTCTTTCGTCATGGGTGGTAGGTAGGAGGGCCCAGCGAAGGGTAATTTAACGATCGGCATTCATCCTTACCGAATGCCTACTTATATGGTTTGGCCCTCATGTGCCAACCATTTCGGCCCCCTGGTACTTGAGAGCTAAATCCTGTTATTCCCCATTAAGCAAGTAATAGGAATAAAAGCTAATCGTATTGCTTTTGGGTTGAGCTAAGTGATTCTAGTGTGGCATGGACCTGGCACCAGGTCAGGATATTCAATATTGAGCTCTGATTTTGGGAATTTCCCTCATTTTTTTACAGGTTGAATACAGGATACTCCATCCTGTTGGCCAGGCCTTACATGACCCTGGCTGCTGATAGGCCGTTAAACACCAATACTCAATCAAATTGAAAAATCCCCATCTCAAGAATGGACTAGTCGGAAAATTTGAATGGCCCAATGCAATCGCTCCGAACGTATAAAGCATGGAACAATCCATCAAGTTACTTGGGTTGAAAGGGTTAAGATACACGTATCTATCCATTGTTGACTATTATTATGGCCCCAAGAAATGGAATTTTGTGGCCATTATGTTTTGCACGTGTCTGTCCGTCTGTCCGTCCGTCTGTCTGTTCGTCCGTCACACTATGTATACCTTGTGCGTTCAAGTCTGTTTCTCAGCCACTGGAACATATACAGCCACCACAAACTTGGACAATGTGATCAGCTGTACACCAGAAACCAACATAAAGCTTTGACCTTCATTTGACCTTGACCTACTTTTTCCACGTTTATATCGACTTAGTGTTTTTTGTGAAATCATGTTTATTCGGGAAATGGTCTCGTGGGGCCATCGCTGTGTTTTTGATACAGACACGATACAGACACGATTTTCTAGTTAATATTTGTACATGTACTTGCACAAGCAGGGAAAATGGTCAGGTAGTTTTCTGTCAATTTTTGCAGTATTATAAACACTCGACATTTGAACTCGCTCACACAAATCAACTCTTGGGAAGTATAATATAAAAATACAAGAAACTTTGATGATATGTTTAATACATAGAGTGTTACCTGGTCACAGAGTTATATTAAAACATTATAGTATTTCAATATGTCTACAATATTAGAACCGTAAATTTAATAGGAATGTGCCCCGCAGGGCGGGGCTTTTACGGGGCTTTTACCAACCAGATGGCCCCGCAGTGCGGGGCATTTTACCGGGGCTTTTACCGACCATGTTGCCTTCACCGGGGCTTTAACAGCAACGAAAATATAAGCCCCGCTATTCCCCCGGAGGGGGGGGGTGGGGGGGGGGGGGGGGGGGGGGGGGGAGGGGCGGGGACTTACATTGACTGATGCATTACCATTCAGTGAAACTATAGTCTGTTTCACGAAAGCTGCCCAAATTTTACGGCCATATAAACAATTCAAAAACAATATTATTTTCAATAATATTAAATTAAAGGAAAAATTAAGAATGAGCCTTCTTTTTATTTCATGAAATTCGGTCAAATATTGATTTTATTACGAAAAATTGATTTCTCTATGGGAATTTAACATGGGGGGAAAAGAGGTAAAGCAGTGTGGGAGGAGTCAAAAAACGAAATATTTTGGAAATTGACTCCGAAACCTGACTAGATAGCTTGGATATGATCTAACTAAGAAAACAAAAGTTAAATTTTAAAAATCGGTCCAGTATTTCTAAAATTCAAAAAAAAATCCCCATGTTAAATCCCCATACACTGTACAGTTGTAGACATCACTCCGTGAAGATGTCTATGGGGATTTAACATGGGGAAATTGTTTTTTCGCAATAAAATCAATATTTGACCAAATTTCACGAAATAAAAAGAAGGCTCATTCTTAATTTTTCCTTTAATTTAATATTATCAAAAGAAATCTTGTTTTTGAATTGTTTATAGAGCCGTAACATTTGGGCAGCTTTCGTGAAACAGACAGTAGGTTGAACCACAGGCGATTGAAGTTCCCTCTCCACATTCAGAGCCCCCCCCCCCCCCCCCCCATACTATTATAAATATATATCTATATACGTACTAGTCGGATCAGATTGATTTATCTAAGGGGCTATGTGGGTGGGGAGTTCAATCGCCTGTGGTTGAACATATGATTGAAAGTGTAAAATTTGTTTTACCGTAAACCGATAAACCAAGCAGGAGGTGTTTTTACGACACGTGGTATTACACGGGCGACTGTTTGCAATATTCTTAAGATCGTCCAGATGGATTCCCTTACTACCCGGTCCGTTATCGTGACCGAGGTATGTATTCGCGAGCCAGAGCTCGTGTCCCCCTACAACACCAGTCGGATCTCCCTCCACGGTGTATGGCTATGCACCAAAACAGACACAAGTGGTCGTCGTACGTGTCGATGGAATACATTCCATTCTTCTGTCTTAGCCAATAGGGTAGTTTTCCCGCTCCCATGAGGAGTTGTTGCGCATCGATGATCATCTTCACCTCGACCGATATCCAATTAACGAAGGTCCATTTTGTGTTTGGTCTATCGACTTTGTCGATCTCCATTCGACCTCTCTCTCTATCGGCTATCGAACTCTCAGCTTTGGCGATCTCGTTTATCCACGGACTGCCCGGTGAGTTTTTGTGAAAGATCATCGTAGCGTCGGTCTCGATGTTCCTAATACGATACGAGCACGAATACCTCAGATAACATGCCGTGGTCATCTCTGGACGAATTTTATTCATTATGCGACTAGCGATATCCCCGTCTACCCCCCTCTCGAAGGTCCATACTATCTTCCTCCTACCTCTATCAACTGTTTCCCTAGCTTCGGCTTCTTCGGCGAGAATCCTGGGACCCTCCTCCACCAAAGCTCTGGCGATATTTATCCTCCTCCTAGGGAGGCTCCTTGAAGAGTGCTTTTCTGCATGCGCTGGGATCGTCTTTTACACGCTGTGCGTAAGCAGTGGCACGCAGACTGGCCGTAGTCTCGTTGTCCAATTTCTCGGATCGTTTTTCGGGGTCGGCAGGCAATCGTCCGGTCGAAACCGCACGCCGCAGCCTCTCCTCGCGAACGACGGCTCACGCTTCACTTATCCCAGCTGCTATAGCTTTCTTGAGTTTCAAACCTCCATTAGGGAAATTCCCCAAATCTTAGCTTGCTCTCTCATTTGCTTTATGGTAGGCATTATGATGAGTATCACCAATGGATTCTTATCTCTAATAGGGTGTAAGTTGTTGATATGTATGACAGATTGCTGTATAATACTGAGTATAACTTATGGATAACTTATCTCTAACAGTGCGTCAGAGGTGGTGACTTGATATGTATGATAGATTTTGCTATGTATGGCAGATTGCTGTATATACTGAGTATAATCAATGGATTTGTATCTCTAATAGGGTGTACATTGTTGCTACGTATGACAGATTGCTGTATATACTGAGTATAACAATGGATTCTTATCTCTAATAGGGTGTAAATTGTTGCTATGTATGACAGATTGCCGTATTATACTGAGTATAACTTATGGATGACTTATCTCTAACACGACGTCAGAGGTTGTCACTTGCTATGTATGGCAGATTGCTGTATATACTGAGTATAACATAGGGATAGCTTATCTCTAACATGCTGTCAGAGGTGGTGACATCACCATCTCGTCTCATTGATAACTTCTCATCCAGTCGAGGAAGTATAATGGTCTCGTGGTCGCTGAAAAAGATGTTCTGCTCTTCTCATCCATACCATGCGAACAGTGGGGGAAAACTCAAGTAGTATATGGGAGGCAAAAAATATACGGGTTCCCTATGTAATGGGGGGCACTGTGCGTAGCGGCGGGCTCCCAGAGGAACCCGTATCATTTTGACTCCCATATACTACTATAGGCGAGTTCCAATTGTCTGTATCGTGTGGCCTTTACAATGGTGGCGAATGGGAGTTTTGTACCTTTCTAAGTACTATTATATTTACACCCAGACACATTTGAATTGTTGTGTACATTGTCTAGAAAGGTGTTTTATGTATATACAAACAATGCTTGACCATCCAAGACACGCTAGAATCACATGTGATTATTTCTATTTCATTTGCTAAAAAGATCAGAAAATCGGCAATAATTAAGATAATTGTAAACGGCAATGTACATATAATTTAGGCATAAAATGATAATGTGAGAAATTAAACTGAATTATCATGCATTCTAGGTTTTAGGAGATATAGCTACATATATGGTCTGCATGATTCGGTTGATCTGGACTTCTTTATGGGTTATTTCTGACACACGATTAATTTGTGGCTGTGGCCGGAGAAATGAGACGTATGGGCTATGCGACCAATCACAGTACTAGTGTAGCCCCAGATCAGCCTGCACACCCATGTCGTCTGATCAGGGCATGTACTGTTCGCCATTCAGTCAATGAAACACTCGAAATGAAAACATGTCTTGGCATTTCATTAAAATTGTCTCCTTGGAGACAATTCTAATGAAATACCAAGATGTGTTTTCATTGAAAACCAGATGGCCGCGGCCCGCATGTCAAGCCCGCCGAGGCATTTGATGGTCTCAGAGTATATTTATTTGAAGTTTGAATTAAGGTATGTCAAAGCTTTAACACAAAAGTTGAAAGTCATTTGATCTTGATATTGGGCATGTGGGTCGCATGGTTGGGCTATAGAATGAAATATAGATGATAATAAAGAATGTTTTGAAATTTGAAGCAAATGTGAGTAAGTGTTGTGGAGATATAAGCCTAAGGTATGTACAAACTTTAACACAAATTTCAAAGTCATTTGACCTTGACCTGGGGCACAGGGGCCGCATTAGTGGGACACAGAATGAATATATTGATGATCATGATGATGACCGATAAGCATTTGAAGTTATAAGGTATTTAAAAACTTTAACTCAGATTTCGGACGGACGGACGTCATTGTGATCACTAGTTCATACATGCATTCCTCAGATGACCCTCTATCATGCTGTAGCAAATCCACGACCCACCACCCAACCCTTACCCTCAATGTCACAAACTTAGCATGTTCATAAACTTAACATTGGGGTAAGTGTTGTGTAACTTCTGTTTCTTTACAGGGAACGCTTTGATATTTCATACATGCATTCATCTGATGATCCTCTATTGTGCTACGGCAAATACATGACCCACCTCCCACCCATTTCCCCAATATCAACATCATAAACTTAACGTTGGAGTAAATGTCTTTTTATAACTTCTGTTTCTTTACAGGGAACGCCTTGATATCGCATACATACTTTCATCTGATGATCCTCTATTGTGCTACAGCAAATCCATGACCGCCCCCACCCCTCCCCCCCAAGGTCAAGGTCACAAACTTAGCACATTCATACATGCATTCCTCATGTGAATAGCTATCATGCTGTAGAAAATCACCAACTTAGTGCGTTCATAAACTTAACGTTGGGTTAAATTTTGTATAACTTCTGTTTTCAGGGATCGCATTGATATTTCATACATGCATTGATCTTAATATGCTATATCTTGCTATAACAAATCCAGGACCCACCTTCCACCACTGACCACAATGTCAAGGTAATTATGGTTAATTATAGTTACGCTATAAAAAGTAATTCCGAAAATAAAATCTTTTCAAAGGTAGATACGTTTGCTATATCCAGAATTCAATCAACTAATAACATGCATGTATAATATAAGGAAGTGAGTTTTTTCATTATATATTTGTTGCTTGTTTTATTTCATTTTACCTGCCAAACGCGTAATAACACAATGATTGGTCATGTTGTCGATTGCACTGCTGCCTTTATTGTTGATAAGATCTAAATACGGAAATACAGATACACACCGGGTAATGAATGTGTTCAAGCCAATTCCCATCCTTAAATATGAGCCGAATCGAAAATACAGATACTCATTGTGTACTCAACGATTTGTGAATGGTACAGACGTACATTTCTGAGAGGAAAATACGGCGACAAGCGACGCATCAATAATTTACCTACATTTTACATAAGTCGTGCCAGCCGGTCTAACTACAGTTCGTTTCAGGTAGGAATTATTTATTTATTACTGTTGACCAATATTTGAATCGTGCTAACTTCGACAGCACTTTTAACAATCATTAATGTGTCCAAAAAAACACACACTTTATTGAGCAGTTTTGCTTCACAGTTGTGCCGAGTTGTGTTTAAATAATGTATGGTGCATCTCGGACTCTTGTGTGTTTGTGGCACCTCGATACTTGTAGATTCACTTTGAATATATGTTTTCAGTCCCAACAATTCAATAAAAACAAAATATTTTTTGAACTCCCATTGACATTGTTAATGTCATTAATGTCTATTTAGGCATTTAGCCACTTAAAAAAACAACACTACTGTCTGGTCTGGGATGGTGATGAAGGACTTCTTTGCTTTATTGGGGTGACCTCACGAAATATGGGCGGGGGTGGAGACTGTATGTTTGTATGAAGCTTTTTTTAACAGGTCTGTTGTTGATCTATTAATTTAGTAAACAGGACCACTAATCATTTTTACCATGTTCTGAATACATTTTACCAAAGTATCGGGATGGGATAACATAGTGACTTAGTATACCGTTAATCAGCTGATTTATTCCAAAATCAACATAATTTATTCTGACGTAAGCTGGGCAAAACATTACGTGAATTGTGCATTAGCCGGTGCGCAGAATTAGCCGAAATGTCATTTTTTATATGCAGATCAGAATGTCAGTTTTCATTAGTTTGATACATGTACAGATATGTACTATGTCTCATTATTATTGAACCATGTTATTGTAGTTGCGAACAATAACTCTTGCAATCTACTCCTGTACTGTCTGTAGCAGAGTTACTATTCCATTCATACATGTAGGCTTCCTCTACATAATAGCTGATCAGATCTGATTTACACTTTAGTTGTTAATTGTGACACAATTTGTATATTTTCCATCTGAAAAAATAATATTATAAAAGTAATACATATGAATCACGATTTTCCTGGTTTGGCCCTCAGGTACGTTTTTATCTTTGGCTCTTTCTGTTACCTGGGAGTTGAATTGGGATATTGCCCATTATACAAGTATTAAGATTATTACCCATTTGTACATGTACTTGAACATGTACTTGTACAGGTAATATATGGGATTTAGTATTAAACCCATTGACCCGGCCTTAAATGACCGTAGCTTTTGATAGGCCGTTAAACCCCAACAAACAAACAAATGATACATGTAGGCTTCCTCTACAGAATAGCTAATCAGATCTGATTTACACTTTAGTTGTTAAAGGTACATGCCCACGCAGCAGGTTACACTGTACTAATACTTTTCATTTTCTGTCATGCCTATATGAGCCATTTGTCTACCCACTAATGAGTTATTTTTAATTACGGCGCGAGTTAATTGGTGTTAAATCGCATTTTATATGCCGCGACCAGAAAGGGTATTTTCCGACCTCGTGCTATTTTTACCAACACGCGTCACGTGACACGGTCAATCATCACATATTTGACATGCGCAGTGAAGTATCGGAAGTTGAGAAGAAAAATCTCTGTTCGAGTCCAAATCTAAATCTCCACGTAACTCTTTCCATTTGGTGATCTGGTAGCCAATATTAACCACTCTCTCTCTGTACTGCCTGTCCCTCAGATATTTCGCCTTCTTGTTTTTGCAGTTTCATACAATTTCCGTCCTGGACGTTTCGACATGTTTATATTCTTGTTTACATATTGGGAAGCCTACTGGCGCGCGTAGTATACTGCGCATGCGCACCGCAAGCCGTGATGTGAAAGTCGTCGTCCCCGCACATTATCAAAATAGACTGTTACCGCCGCGCGTCGGTAACAGTAAATTTATAATTAATAAATGATTATATTTGTATAACGGGCACTCGTAATTTTTAGAACTGGTGGAATAGTGAAATAATTATACACTTATTTAATTCCTATAAAGAACATTTTGTGCCTACTGCGTGGGCATGTACCTTTAATTGTGACCTAATTTGTATATTTTACATCTGAAAAAAACTTATAAAAGTAATACAAAACTTTACGTGGGTGGTGGTCGGGAGAACGAGATGGCGTAAATTAACGGTAGTGGTTCCTCCATGTAGGAGTCGCTATTTGCCTGGTTTGACCCTCCGGTACATTTTTATCTTTGGCTTTTTTGTTACCTGGGTGTTGAATTGGGTTATTGCCCATTATAAAAGTAGTAACATTATTACTGATCCTACTGCTTTTGGGAGGGCCAAGTGATTCTGGTGTGGCGAGGACCTGGCATCAGATCAGGATTATTCTGATTTCAGCGCTGAATCTATAGTTTTGTTATTGTCAATATTCAGTTCTGATTTTGGGATTTTCCACGCATTTGTACATGTACTTGAAAATGTACATGTATTTTTTATTTTTATATGAAACGTGAATTTCGTCACTGATATCAGGGGCGATAACCGTGTATCCATAAAAGGTTAATGGAAACTATATTTTCTCTGCTTAGTTTTTTTATGTGCAATGATCGTACTTTATAATGTGTCGATAAAAATATTTGTTCGGGTGACACATTTAATTGGTATAAATAATTAAAAAATATCATGTCTCATTTGCATATCAAAATAGCCTGACACCATCGCGAGTCACTATCAGTAAAATCAAGATTACTAAATGATTATATCTGTATAGTGGGCCGGCACTCGTAATTTTTAAAACTGGCGGAATACATGTACCGTAGTTATACAATTATACACTTATTTAATTTTTATAGACAAACTGTTATGCCTACTAGATGGGACCACAGGTTGAAGTAACGGACCGAGGTCTATAAATACATTAAATATGCCTAAAAGCATCCATAAACGAAAAAAAAACTAAAACAAGTTTTGTTACTCCCTCTATAACACACATATATATATACCTCGGTCCGTTACTTCAACCTGTGGATGGGACCCAAACTTAAACTGCTACATATAATTTGCGAATCAGATCTCTTATTCAACTATTCTGCAGAGGAAGACTATGTATGGAAAAGTAACTCTGCTACGGACAGTACGGTTGTAGATTTCAAGAGTTACTGTTCACAACTATGAACAATGTGGCTTACTCGCTTACCACATTTATCCAAGAGTTGTGAATTTGATGCCCGGGTGGGATGGATCTCTAAGCACTGTTTCATGTTGGAAAGTTGCGGAGTCATTTGCTGGGTAATGGTTAATACTGGTAAGACATTCAATAAAAGGCTAACCATGTACATACTATAAGTGTTTGATTGTTTGTTTCAGGGAAGCCGACTACAAATCTTAGCCAACTGGATTATTTGTCGAGCCTCTTCAACTTCACCCTGCAGTCGAGGCAGACACCAGCAGGGCTATTGTGATATTATATGAGCGGTCCTAGAAGAAGCAGATAAGGCGGAGTTGGTTCTCATTCTGCTGTTGAAGGACAAAGGCCACCAGAAGAATCGCTGCCCGAAGACACTACTCCACCTGGGCAACAAGTTGCCAAACATTCGCGAAATGGAAACTGATCCAGTTCCTGACCTACACGAAGCAAAATATAATGTCGCCATGACAGACTGTCATCATCTTAAGATCAGCGACATCTGAAAATATAACCCTCAAGGAACAGCTTGAGAAAGACAAGTTCAGTTACAAAAAATTAACCATTTAACCAGAGTACCATCCATGCCAGCGGCAGTGTTTGTGTGGTTCTTAACTCCGATTCAGCGGCAGTGTTTGTGTGGTTCTTAACTCCGATTTCTGCCCTAATCAACCTGTTGAAAGGATGTGTCGAGAAGACATGTTACTTATTGTGTTGATGGAATTGAGAATGAATTTTATTCACACAAATCTGACTTGCAGTTTTAAGATTTGTCAAATTGTTTTCAATCAGTGACGCATTCTTGTGGTGGACAGAATTACATCTGTACATTTCTGAAGATGTGACACTCGAAGGACTAGATATTGAAATGGTCAGAAATATATTTACTATGCTTTTACACATATGTGGCTGTGACCACAGGTTGAAGTAACGGACCATGGCCTATAAATACATTAAATATACATAAAAGCATCAATAAGTGAGAGAAAAATAAGCTAAACAAAATGTATTTGCTCCATGTGTGATATAAGGGAGTAAATAATTTGTTTAGCCTATTTTCTTTCACTTATTGATGCTTTTAGGTATATTTAATGTATTTATAGGTCTTGGTCCCGTTACTTTAACCGGTGGCTGTGACTGGAGAATGCGGTTTATTGGATTTGTGACCAGTGTAGCTCCTGATAAAATAGTACACTCCTGTAGCCTGATAATGATGTGGCTTGTTAGAAGCATGATGGAGGTTTCATTGATGCATATTTCAGCACATTTAAAAATCCTACCGCCAACCTAGAGTGATTAGCATCTAAGGTATTGTATTCAATCTTTGATTCATAAATTTCTGTTTAACGTCCACAGTCTATAAAGTCTGTATTTGGTTGGTTTCATATGGTTTCAATTATCTTCGCAATAAAGGATTTTACTAGAAACATCCAGAATAGACCGAAGACAAACTTTGTAGACTTTCGAAGTGAAACGAAAATTTACGAATTAATGATGTATTTTTGTGCTATTATCATGATTATAATTGAAATCAATGAACTCGTAATTTTTAAAACTGTTGGAATAGTTACACAATTATACTTATTTAATATTTAATTCCTATAAAGAACACTTTGTGCCAAACAGATGGGACCCCAACTAAAATCACTACAATGGAAAAAATTGAACATATGTTCTCGCACCCCCTTCCAAACTCCATTCACAATTCACACCCCCTGCAAGAATCTGGCTGCTCCACTGCAGTGCAAAGTCACAGAAGAAATTTTGACATACATCCGTTTGAATGTGTACTTGTGCGTGTGTAATATTTCGCAGACTTTTTCAAGGCAATGGTTTCTGTTTCGATGTAATGTATGACCTGTCATGAATTTCACTCACAATTTCGTGGGTGGTGGTCGGGCGAATGAGACGGCGTACATTAACGGTATGGGTTCCTCCTTATAGGAATCACAATTTGCCTGATTTGGCCCTCAGGTACGTTTTTATCTTTGGCTCTTTAGTTACCTGGGAGCTGAATTGGGTTATTGCCCATTATAAAAGTAGTAATATTATTACTGATCCTACTGCTTTTGGGAGGGGCCAAGTGATTCTGGTGTGGCGAGGACCTGGCATCAGATCAGGATTATTCTGATTTCAGGGCTGAATATATAGTTTTGTTATTGTAAATATTCTGATTTTGGGATTTTCCCCGCATTTGTAATTGTACTTGAACATGTACGTGTACCTGTACAGGTAATATATTGGATTTAGTACTAAACCCGGTGTCACAGGAAATTCTCCCCCCCGGAAATCTTCCCGCCCCCCCCGCGGGGGAAGATTTCCAGGAAATATTCCCCCCGGGGAAGAATTTCCTAGGAAATTCTCTCCCCCGGGGGGGAATATTTCCAGGTTCGACCCTAGGAAATTCTCCCCCCCCCACCCTGGAAATTCCCCCCCCCCCCCACCACCCAAAAGTTTGTGTTTGAATGCTACAAAGCAGAATTATTTCCCACCAAACATGTGACATATGGCACAATGTATGTCATTTGGTAGTATAAGAAAGGGGAACATAAAAAATCACCTCCATCACACTCCACCCCAATCTATCATATGCATAGTGTAAGTCCCTTGATAGACAAGAATATCACAAGATTGGGGGAAGATTTCTGATCAAGTGAAAATGTTTGTGTAGAACAGTTAGCATGTGACGCATATTGGCGATGGGGGGGGGATTTTCCTAGGAAATATCCCCCCCCCCAACCATCTACCATATGCATAGCTGATGTGAATGCCTCTTTGTAGACAAGAATAACCCCCCCTCCCTCATGATGAAATGTATGTTGGTGTAGAACAGATAGCATGTGGCATGTATTGAGGGAGGGGGGGGGGGGGGGTGGAGAGATTTTCCTAGGAAATATTCCCCCCCCCAACTACCATATGCATAGCGGATGTGGATGTCTCTTTGTAGACAAGAATAACTCACGATTGGGGGAGTATTTCTGATGAAATAATGTATGTTGCTGTAGAACAGATAGCATTTGGCATGTATTGAGAGAGGGGGGGGTGGGGGGGAGATTTTCCTAGGAAATATCCCCCCCCCCCCAACCAACTACCTATCAACAGCTAAGGTCATGTAAGACCGGGCAAACGGGTTCAATCCCGTTTTAACCTGCTGCATTGGGGGGAAAATCCCAAAATCAGAACAGAATATTTGCATCGAGAAACATATATTCAGCCCTGAAATTAGAATAACCTGACCTGGTGCCAGGTCCATACCGCACCAAGTCACTTGGCCCCTTCCCCTAGAATAGGATTACGAATAATCGCAATACTCACATAAGAGGTATAACCAGATTCAACTGTCACATACAAAATGCCAAAGACGTATGTGAGGGCCAAACCAAGTCTCCAGTCGGAATTCCAGTAAGGATGAACCCCGATCGTTAAATTACCCATCGCGTGCTCCCACCTGCCACCCACGTAGAACAGATAGCATTTGGCATGTATTGAGGGAGGGGGGGGGGGGAGATTTTCCTAGGAAATATTCCCCCACCCCCCAACTACCATATGCATAGCGGATGTGGATGTCTCTTTGTAGACGAGAATAACACACGATTTGGGGAGTATTTCTGATGAAATAATGTATGTTGCTGTAGAACAGATAGCATTTGGCATGTATTGAGGGAGGGGGGCGGGGAGATTTTCCTAGGAAATATTCCCCCCCCCCCCCAACCAACTACCGTATGCAGTGGATGTGGATGTCTCTTTGTAGACAAGAATAACCCATGATTGGGGGAGTATTTCTGATGAAATAATGTATGTTGGTGTAGAACAGATAGCATTTGGCATGTATTGAGGGAGGGGGGGGGGGGGAGATTTTCCTAGGAAATATTCCCCCCCCCCTCCAACTACCATATGCATAGCGGATGTGGATGCCAAATGCTATCTATCACCCCCCCACCAATACAAGGCACATGCTGTCTGTTTCTACACCAACATACATTATTTCGTTTCATCAGAAATACTCCCCCAATCGTGGGCTATTCTTGTCTACAAAGAGACGTCCATATCCACTATGCATATGGTAGATGGTGGAGGGGGGGGGGGGGGGGGACATTTCCCCCCCCCCCCGCACCCCCCACCAATACATGCCACATGCTATCTCTTCACCAACTTTCATTTCATCAGAAATACTCCCCCAATCACCTGCTATTCTTCTCCTTCTCTACAAATAGACATTCACATCCACTTTGCATATGGTAGATGGTGGTGGGGGGGGGGGGGGGGGGGGGGGTGGGGGGGTATTTCCTAGGAAAATCTCCCCCCCCCCACCCACACCAATGCCTGTTCTACCACTCAGCATACATTATTTTGTTTCTTCAGAAATACTCCCCCCAATCGTGGGCTATTCTTGTCTACAAAGAGACAATCACATCTACTATGCATAGGGTAGATGGTGGCGGGGGGGAATATTTCCTAGGAAAAATCCCACCCCCCCCCCCCCCCACCACCTAAGGCCAATGCTATCTGTACACAAAACATCATTATTCATTTATCAGAATATCCCCCAATGTGTGGGCTGTTTTGTCTACAAAGAGACGTCCATCCACTATGCTATGGTACTGGTGGCGATATTTCCTAGGATCTGCCCCCCCCCCCCCCACATACATGGCACTTGCGTCTGTTCTTACACAGCATACTTATGTGTTTCTTAAGAAAATAATCCCCCAATTGTGGGCTATTCTTGTCTGCAAAGAGACAATCACATCCACTATACATAGGGTAGATGGTGGCGGGGGGGGGGGGGGGAATATTTCCTAGGAAAATCCCCCCCACCACCAATACATGCCACATGCTATCTGTTCTACACCAACATACATTATTTCATTTCATCAGAAATACTCCCCCAATCGTGGGCTGTTCTTGTCTACAAAGAGACGTCTATATCCACTATGCATATTGTAGATGGTGGCGGGGGGGGGGGGGGATAATATTTCCTAGGAAAATCTCACCCCCCACCTCCCTAAATACATGCCAAATGCTATCCGTTTTACACCAACATACATTTCATTTCATCAGAATACTCCCCCCCCAATCATAGGCTATTCTTGTCTTCAAAGAGACATTCACATCCGCTATGCATATGGTAGATGGTTCGGGGGGTGGGGGGGGGGAATATTTCCTAGGAAAATCCCCCCTCCCTCCCTCAATACAATGCAAATGCTATCTGTTCTATACCAACATACATTTCATCAGAAATACTCCCGCAATCACCTGCTATTCTTCTCTACAAAGAGACAATCACATCAACTTTGCATTATGGTAGATGCGACGGGGGGGGGGGGGGATATTTCCTAGGAAATCCCCCCACCCCCCCCCCACCAATACAAGGCACATGCTGTCTGTTCTACACTAACATACATTATTTTGTTTCATCAGAAATACTCCCCCAATTGTGGGCTATTCTTGTCTACAAAGAGACATCCATATCCACTATGCATATGGTAGATGGTGGCGGTGGGGGGGGGATATTTCCTAGGAAAATCTCCCCCCCTCCACCAATACATGCCACATGCTATCTCTTCACCAACATTCATTTCATTTCATCAGAAATACTCCCCCAATCACCTGATATTCTGCCCCGTGCAGGCACCGGGGCGGGATCAACTGATCCTGAGAATAGTGCTGCAGTAGCCATTGCTTGTCGTAAAAGGCGACTAAACTGGCTTAACGATTGGGTTCATACTTTCCGGAACCCACTATACCGGATTTGGCCCTCATGTGCATTTTTGGCTTTCTTGTATGTGAGAGTTGAGTCGGGCTATGCCCCATATATAAAAGTAAGATTAGCGCTAATCCTATTACTTTTAGGGGATGGGATAAATGATGCTGGTGTGGCGAGGGCCTGGCACCAGATCAGGTTGTTCTAATTTCAGGACTGAATATATATTTTGATTGTAAATATTGAGTTCTGAAGTTGGGATTTACCCCCCTTGGACAGGTGGATACGGGACTCGACCCCGTTGACCCGTCTGCGTGTAGACTCCCTGAGGCTTGTACCTCTATGTCAGAAAAGCGGACGTTAAACCCTATTCACTCACTCACTCACCTGATATTCTTCTCCTGCTCTACAAAGAGACATTCACATCCACTTTGCATATGGTAGATGGTGGAGAGGGGGGGGGGGTGGGGGGGGGGGGGGGGGGGGGGGGGATTTCCTGTTACACCGGCCTTAAATGACCTTAGCTGTTGATAGGCCGTTAAACCCATCAAAGAAACAAACAAACACTCACAAGTTCATATTGGTGCTTGTAGGAGTATTTGATATCCAGTATACCTTTTCCATGGCTTTCACATTCTGTAAAACCGTCTGGAGTTTCGACAATGAAATGGAGAAATGCCAAACATGTTCATGTGTCTGAATGTGTATTATTTCTGGCACTCATGTCTTATGCTTATAACGTCGTTCAAATTGTACTGCCTCAATTTTATCGAATTTAAGATTGAATATTTCATGACTTTCTTCAAAACGCCAGTTTTAGAAGTTGATGGTTTTAGGATTTTCAGCCAGGTTTTTTGAAAAAAAAATCCAGGCTATTGGATTGGCGAAAGCCGGGCGGGCGGGCGGCGTCCACAATCAATGTTAAGTTTTCGTGTTTGAGTCCATTTCTTTGTTACTGTACCACCTAGGACCACCAAACTTTCACAGCTTCATAACCAAGGGGTGCCCACCACATACAACTATCCAACATGTGACCATTTTGTTACCTTCACCTATTATTTCTACGTAATTGACTTAGCCATTTTCAACGTTAACTTTTTAACGTACGTCTGGTTAAAGTTTTTTGGTTAAAACTTTTTCGTTATGCTATTTCTCTGCAACTGCTTCGTCCATTACCTTGAAACTTCACATGGGTGTTTATCATCATCCATATTTTCATTCTAACCCCCAACCGTGCGGCCCCTGTGCCCAATGTCAAGGTCAAATTACTTTGAATTTTTTGGTTAAAGTTTGTTTGTGTACTATATCTCTACAACTGCTTCACCCATTACCTTGATACTTCACATGGGTGTTTATCATCATTGTCGCACCCGCTTGCGGAAAGCGCGATATCGTCAGTATTTTGGCATACGTCCGTCCTTCCGTCCGTACGTCCGTGTGTCCGGTTCAATTTTTTTCGTTAAAGTTTTTCCATCTACTATATCTATTTTGTTAGTGTCCATGCCTCGCCCCAAGGCGCGACATGCAGGCCACGGCCATCTAGTCTACAAAAAGTGGGTATAATTATGTTATCCAAGTGTCTATGCTTGGAAAAAACCTGGCCTTCGTGGCTTTGCCTCGTTTCTTGTTTTTAACTTGACCCATTTTTTCCGCGCAGTCGACTTAGCCATTTTCAATGTTAAGTTTTCGCGTTTACAATGTTAAGTTTTCGTGTTTAAGTCCATTTCTTTGGTACTGTACCACCTAGGACCACCAAACTTTCACAGCTTCATAACCAAGGGGTGCCTACCACATACAACTATCCAACATGTGACCATTTTTTTACCTTCACCTATTATTTCTACGTAATTGACTTAGCCATTTTCAACGTTAACTTTTTAACTACGTCTGGTTAAATTTTTTTTGCTTAAAACTTTTTCGTTATACTATATCTTTGCAACTGCTTCGCCCATTACCTTGAAACTCACATGGGTGTTTATCATCATCCATATGTTCATTCTACCCCCCAACCGTGCTGCCCCTGTGCCCAATGTCAAGGTCAAATTACTCTGAATTATTTTGTTAAAGTTTTTTCCTGTACTATATCTCTGCAACTTCTTCACCCAATACCTTGATACTTCACATGGGTGTTTATCATCATTGTCGCACCCGATTGCGGAAAGCGTGATATCGTCGGCATTTTGGCATACGTCCGTCCGTACGTCCGTACGTCCGTGTGTCCGGTTAAAGTTTTTTCGTTAAAGTTTTTCCATCTACTATATCTATTTTGTTAGTGTCCATGCCTCGCCCCAAGGCGCGACATGCAGGCCACGGCCATCTAGTCTACAAAAAGTGGGTATAATTATGTTATCCAAGTGTCTATGCTTGGAAAAAACCTGGCCTTCGTGGCTTTGCCTCGTTTCTTGTTGTGTACTATATCTCTGCAACTGCTTCACCCATTACCTTGATACTTCACATGGGTGTTTATCATCATTGTCGCACCCGCTTGCGGAAAGCGCGATATCGTCGGCATTTTGGCATACGTCCGTCCGTCCGTGCGTACGTCCGTCCGTCCGTGTGTCCGGTTAAAGTTTTTTCGTTAAAGTTTTTCCATCTACTATATATTTTTTTTTTAGTGTCCATTACTCGCCCCAACGCGCGACACGCAGGCCACGGCCATCTAGTCTACAAAAAGTGGGTATAATTATGTTATCCAAGTGTCTATGCTTGGAAAAAACCTGGCCTTCGTGGCTTTGCCTCGTTTCTTGTTATATCATGCACTGCAGTGCCGGTGATAAGTCGCTAGGTGGCGTTGCCAAGTCGGACTGTTGTACTGTGCGGACTCACCGAAACAAACCGCGAGTGGACGGGTTACACTATATTTGCAATGTAATGTCCCTGGGTAAGTTTATAGATCGCGGCTCAGTGAGCGTGCGACTAGATGTTGTTTTGTTTTTTATGGGAAAGTACTAAATTGGGAAAAAAGATGAAAACTGATGGCAATACAGTGCGTCCTCCGGGCCCGCGCAAAATGTAAAATTGCGCAATGTCAATTAAATGTGGTGCATGATGTTGAATGTCATATCTTTCTAATGGAAAGACAGAGTTTAATGAAACATAACACAGTAAATGCTTAACTGGTTACCAATTAGTATCCCCTCGTCGATAGGCAAGAGGGGGTATATCGTTAGTCCATGTACATGCGTACGTATGTACGTACGTTAGTAACACCTTTCATTTTTCAATAACTCGTGAACTGCTTCACTGATTTTGATATTTTTTGACCATAATGTGTGTCTAGGGATGAAGTATGGTTTAGCATATGACCCACGTTTGACGCCCAAGGTCACGGAGTATTTCTTTTATTATCAAGGCTGCCAGCGTGGGGATTAGCTTCATTTAATGATGCCAGTGCGAGGGGATTAGCTTCGTTTAATGATGCCAGTTCTTGCATTATTGTATAGTTTGCTTTAATCTAACAATTTTCTGGTTTTGACGAAGAATCTGTTACCATGGATGTGAATAAAAAATCTAAAGAACGTGATTGTAAGAAATAAACGGTACTCGATTCGTCATGACAGTTATAGGTTATCGTAAATAACTTTTAGAGCACCCATAAAACACATATGTCACTTCTATGGTGTGCTACATATCATTGAAATCCGTCCGTTTGCTTGGAAAAGTTTCAAGAAAATCTACTGTAAAAATGACGTTACAGAATATGTCGCGTATGAAAATCAGGTTCGGAAACCATGTGATAGTTTTTATGGTGTGCTACATATCATTGAAATCCGTCCGTTTGCTTGGAAAAGTTTCAAGAAAATCTACTGTAAAAATGACGTCACAGAATATGTCGCGTATGAAAATCAGGTTCGGAAACCATGTGATCCCATACCCTGATATCTATAACTTTACATGCTACTTGTAGTTGACCTCAATAATAATAACATGCAGTCAAAGTGTTCGTTTATAACATGGTCATTCATGTTATAATTGTTCTTGTTATTGTTGTATCCCCCGGACTCCATCGGGGGATACTATGGGTTTGACAGTGGGCCGCGTCCGCGTCCGCCGCAGACACTGGTTGTCCGGAGCATAACTCGAACACCCTTTGGAATATTTTCATGAAACTTCACACATGCATAGACCACGACCCGAAGGTGTGTCGCGCACAAGAATGACAACTCTTGCATAGCTAATTTTTTAGTTATCTCTTTTTTTGTTTCGTTCACTGATTTCGTGTCCGGAGCATAACTCGACCACCCTTTGGAATATTTTCTGAAAAACTTCACAACAATGCATTGACCACGACCGAAGGTTTGTGTTCCGCACAAGAATGACAAAAATCTTTCATAGCTAATTTTTTAGTTATAAACCCTTTTTTGTTTCGCACACTGATTGAAGCATTAACTCGACACTTTGGAATATTTTCATGAAACTTCACACATGCATAGACCACGTCACGAAGGTATGTCTCGCACAAGAATGACAACTCTTGCATAGCTAATTTTTTTAGTTATCTCCCTTTTTTGTTTTGCGCACTGATTGAGCATAACTCCACCACCCTTTGGAATATATTCATGAAACTTCACACATGCATACACCACGACCCGGATGTGTGTCGCGGACAAGAATGACAACTCTTGCGTAGCTAATTTTTTAGTTATCTCCCTTTTTTGTTTTGCGAACTCTACAAACTGGACAATAATGCATGAAGACCCGTTTTCTCCTGTGCTCTGTACTCCTTACCTGTAGCCTTCTCAGGTTGAACAATAGAGACTGGGAGAACCATTCACCTGTGCATGTGCTAGCATGTGCAAATGTCCAGTTTGACCACTATCTGACCACAGTTAATTTATACAGGTTAATTACTACATTGTATATTACATTTCCGTAAACTGTGTTGAAAATATTGTGGCATTATGTGGACCTGTGCAGATATATGTAGATAAATATAGGACTATTAAAAAAAAATTCTGAGCTCCAGTAGCAAGCATTATTATTTTTAATTTTTAAACTTTTTTTTTCCATTTTTTTTCTTCATTTTTTTTTTCAAATTCTTTTTCAATTTTTAGCCAGGTTTTTAAAAAAAAATCCAGGCTATTGGATTGGCGAAAGCCGGGCGGGCGGCGTCCACAATCAATGTTAAGTTTTCGTGTTTAAGTCCATTTCTTTGTTACTGTACCACCTAGGACCACCAAACTTTCACAGCTTCATAATCAAGGGGTGCCCACCACATATCACTATCCAACATGTTACTTTTTATTTTAACTTGACCCATTTTTTCCGCGCAATCGACTTTGCCATTTTCAATGTTAAGTTTTCGCGTTTTCAATGTTAAGTTTTCGTGTTTAAGTCCATTTCTTTGGTACTGTACCACCTAGGACCACCAAACTTTCACAGCTTCATAATCAAGGGGTGCCCACCACATATCACTATCCAACATGTTACTTTTTTTTTTAACTTGACCCATTTTTTCCGCGCAATCGACTTAGCCATTTTCAATGTTAAGTTTTCGCGTTTTCAATGTTAAGTTTTCGTGTTTAAGTCCATTTCTTTGGTACCACCAAACTTTCACAGCTTCATAATCAAGGGGTGCCCACCACATATCACTATCCAACATGTTTTACTTTTTTTTGAACTTGACCCATTTTTTCCGCGCAGTCGACTTGGCCATTTTCAATGTTAACTTTTCGCGTTTACAATGTTAAGTTTTCGTGTTTCAGTCCATTTCTTTGGTACTGTACCACCTAGGACCACCAAACTTTCACAGCTTCATAACCAAGGGGTGCCTACCACATACAACTATCCAACATGTGACCATTTTTTTTACCTTCACCTATTATTTCTACGTAATTGACTTAGCCATTTTCAACGTTAACTTTTTAACGTACGTCTGGTTAAATTTTTTGGTTAAAACTTTTTTCGTTATACTATATCTCTGCAACTGCTTCGCCCATTACCTTGAAACTTCACATGGGTGTTTATCATCGTCCATATTTTCACTCTAACCCCCAACCGTGCGGCCCCTGTGTGCAATGTCAAGGTCAAATTACTTTGAATTTATTTGTTAAAGTTTTTTCGTGTACTATATCTCTGCAACTGCTTCACCCATTACCTTGATACTTCACATGGGTGTTTATCATCATTGTCGCACCCGCTTGCGGAAAGCGCGATATCGTCGGCATTTTGGCATACGTCCGTCCGTCCGTACGTCCGTGTGTCCGGTTAAAGTTTTTTCGTTAAAGTTTTTCCATCTACTATATCTAATTTTTTTAGTGTCCATGCCTCGCCCCAAGGCGCGACATGCAGGCCACGGCCATCTAGTCTACAAACAGTGGGTATAATTATGTTATCCAAGTGTCCATGCTTGGAAAAAACCTGGCCTTCGTGGCTTTGCCTCGTTTCTTGTTGTCTAGTAGCATAAGGTCGTAAGTGCTATATACAGACTATTATCATATAATAAAATAATTATTGACTAGTGAGCCATAGAATATAATCTGATATTCTATGGCTCACTAGTCAATAATTGTATAATATGTTCGGGCCAGTGAAAATTGCTTTCGGGCCCAGGCTCGAGGTCAAGGCGGGACAAGGCGAGGCATTTGATTCCGCGGAATTCTTGTTTACTTATCTCCCTTTGTTGTTTCGTGCTCTGATTTTGTATGCAGAGCATAACTCGAACACCCTTTGGAATATGTGTATGCCCCACCACGATAGTGGAGAGGGCATTTAGTGTTACCCTTGTTCGTCCGTCCGTCCGCACACACGAATGGGTACTTGTTGTAAGCGTACGGGGATCTTATTGGATAAGGTTAGGATAGTGTTGGGTACTCTTGTCGGGTATTTTTATAGAGTAAAAACCCAACAAGTATTCACTCGTGGGAACGTGCGTCCCGTCCTCCCGTCGTCCCGTCCGTCCGTCCGTCACAAAACTTACTCTAATGGTCCTCTACCGCCCTGTGCCAAATCCACGTTCGTCCAAGCCCAGGGTTAAGATCACATACTTAGTGCTTCAAAAACTTTAACGCTCAGGTAAATATCTTATAATTTCTGTTTTCTTTCACGGATCAGCTTCATATTTCATATATGCATTGCTCTAATGGTCCTCTACTGCCCTATGCCAAATCCACGTTCGTCCTGCCCCCGCCAAGCCCAGGGTCAAGGTCACATACTTGGTGCTTCAAAAACTTTAACGCTCAGGTAAAAGAAAATTTTGACTTGGAATTTGGCCTCATTTATTATCAAAGCGATATGTGGGACATCCGTGTTCTATGAACACATTTTCTAGTTTATTAAACTTCACACATGCATAGAAGACGACCCAAAGGTGTGTCGCACGTAATAATGACAACTCTTGCGTCGTTAATTTCTAAGTTATTTCCCTTTGTTGTTTTGTGCACTGATTTCGTGTCCGGAGCATAACTCGAACACCCTTTGAAATATTTTCATGAAACTTCACACATGCATAGACCACGACCCTAAAGGTGTGTCACGACGCAAGAATGACAACTCTTGCATCACTAATTTTTTAGTTATCTCCCTTTGTTTTTCCGTCACTGATTTTGTCTGCGGAGCATAACTCGAACACCCTTTTTTCAAAACTACTTGTGTATCTGGGGAGGGGGATACACATGCGCTTGTCGACAAGCGTCCATTTCTAGTATTATAAATAGGGCTCTGGGATTACTAATGCGGGCGTGGCGGCGCGGTGTAGTCGGGGATTTCCCCTCCGAATATTGCACAACGCGTTGTAATACAAAAACGAATCAATACCTGTACGTTGGAAGACCAAAAGTGTTTGTTACGTGAAAGTGCTTTTCAAAGGTAACAGCCAATCAAATCTTATCTTAACTTCACATTTTCGAAAATCAACCAATCAAATGTTGTCTTGACTTTCATGAAAGCTTTGTTCCTCAATATCTGATTTTCATTACTGACGTACATGGTATGGAATTCATATAAAATTGAACAATACAAATATAACATCATTTCGCAAATATGGGTTGGAAAGAGCAATTGAGCGTGATTTATTTTGATCTTAATAATCCTATCAGTTACGCGGGACCAATACAAATATACAAATATTTGAAGGAAGAGGGAAGATACAAAGTGAGTGTTCAAGCCATTAGAAGGTGGTTACAGAACGTAGACGCATACAGTCTTCAGCGCCCTCTATGTCACAAGTTCAAAAGAAGAAGAGATAGCTCAAGGTCTCGACGCTCTGTGTGACGTTGATTTAGCGGATATTTCCAACATCTCGAAGGAAAACGATGGAATGCTGTATTTGTTTGTGGCCATCGATGTATTTTCGCGTTATATGTGGGTGGTGCCATTAAAGAATGGATGAAGACCCCACCGACGAAACGCTCCTCGTAAAGACGCCAGCAGCAGAAATGCCCCCGCCAGCGGCCGAAACGCCCACGCCAGCCGGCAAACTTTCTTTACAGCAGCAACTCGTCATAGCTGCCCACCCAAATAAATCGGATCCGCGTAACAATCTCGCGGGCCCTGTATGAGGACACGACAGTCGGTAAGCGTCTTCACACGCTGTTCAGAGAGCAGGCGTCACAATAGTAAAATCTCACAATAGCACCCACACCAGCACCCTCTTCCGGCGGAGCCAAGGAGTGGGTACAAAAGCAGCTAAAAGCCCGCGCCAGTCTCCTACAAGCAATATATCCCTGAGCGGGGAGGGTGGTTTGACCCGGGTAAGTATGTCGGAAATCGCCTTCACGAAAACCCTCCGTGAGCACATGCAGCAGCTGAACACCACATATAACTCGGGCCAATGGGGCCCCATCCACCCTCCTTAAGGTTGTGCGCACAAGCGACTGCTTCTACGGGGAATCCGTTACCATTGACATTGCCCATCCTGAGATGAAACGTCTGGAATCTGGGCACATCCACGAATTGCAGATTTCCGTCCTCCATGATAAAGAACGGGAAATAAAAAACAATTTCCCGATTCCTTTCGTTCTCGATATAACCTGTGTGAACCTGGCGCTGAACGGGGTAGAACACAAATATCCCGTCACCAAGCATGCGGGGCAGAGGTCAGGGTTGACATTATTCGACGACACACCAATTAAAGTTCCACCCGGGAGTGTTATTAACTTTGTGACAAAAATCGCCGACCCATCGAGCTCCCCCACCGTGGTGACACTGTTAATCGAGCTTGATTTATGATTAATGCCGAAACAACTATTTCCTGAGCTGCCGTCCGGGGCGGCCGACCCGGAAACTTTTAGGATGACCAGGATTGTCAAGATACAAGTCTCCAGCATGAGGGAGGACACGGACAGGTCATACACAAAATATAGGCGGGTAGTCAATGTCGTCGAGGGGGTGAATACCACGCTAGCCTCAGCTTCCGTTGTGAGCGGGATGGGGAGTGTGTCTTTATTTTCAACAGTCGTTGCCGCGCCGATTGCGGTGGCCTTGAGGGCGGTCGCAGCAGGGGCAAGCCTGCTTTGCATGACAAGCAGACTGGTGGCCCGCAAGTTCGATGCCAAGTGTCGCAAGCACTACAGAATAGCAGTTCTTGCGAGGTCGAAGAAAAACAGTATCGACGTTATTGTGTCGAAAGCAATAGTCGAAAACGATATATCAGATAGTGAGTTCAAAGTGGTCGTCGAAGAGATGACCAGGTACCAGGAGTTAAAGGGTGTGATCCGGTCCAAGGCTCACCCGCAAGTTTTGGGAGATGACGACGTACAAAAACTCGTCATTGAGGGGCGGGCCGACGAGAGAAGGACTCTCCTTGCCCACCTCGGGACGTGATATGCTTATTCGCGTGTTTTACGTTGGGGGATATCCCGCCACCATACTGCCCGGCAGCCCCTGTTGTTCCGCCGGTGCCACCTTACGAAGCATGAAACTTTCGGGCAAGAGATCTTGTTTTCGCGAAATCACGCACTTACCGGCCACCCCGGAGAGATGTAGTCTCTCGAAAACAATTGTTGTAGAAATCTACTCGGCTGGAATGTTGATTGATATGATTTTACCGTTATCGGGTTACAATCCGACAACGTCCAATGCGCTGAAATGATTAGCAAGCGACATGGGGGCTGGTGGGTGGGGGTTGGGGGGGGGGGGGCGAGCTCCAGGGGGTGAAATCGCCCAACTCCTGTTTATCATGGGTGGTGTCTAGAACCCGAGCAAGGCAGTAGTATATCCAGACCCCGAGTAGTATAAACAATGCTGGGTCTGGTGTCTGGCTCCAAGAGGTGAAGTAGTCCAGACCCAGCCTTGTGTATACTACTCAAACAGTTGTATTATAATGGCTTAGGAAAGAACTAAATACACAAAGCGGTCACAATGGTTAAATCATTTAAGTAGAAAAAATAGGTCAATGTCACATGTTATGTCCATTCATGATGAGCACCACTAGCTCAGTAGTGCAAGTGTAGTAGCTGCACTAAATGGCTAAATGGACAGACAGACAGATAGGTAGGTAGGTGGGTAGGTTTTGTTTGTAGTAGCATATGCGCCATCACACGATATAATCACATTGTGAATTACGCCGCAATTCAAATGACACATCTCACACATCTCACGGTATGTTAAATTTATTTTATCATAGAACGCCTATATTCTCGTGAATAGTTACAGGCGTTCTATAATTACAATCGGTCGATGGGCCGAATGGGGTTCGCTGCGGGAAACTTCGTAAAATGAAAGTGTGCCAATACCAACAAGATATATGTTAGTTCAATATTGAAACATGCTAACACCTGTAGACATTGATAGGTTATATTAAAATAATAATACGCATGTAATTTGCAAAAAAATAGCTTCCCAATGAAATTTAGTTTAAATAGATTATCCCGTATGGAGCCTCATTTAGAACCTCTGGTACATTTAGAGTCAATATTTGAACCGTTTTACTAAACGCCATAGTGTCATGTGTCCAATTTATTGGACACAGGACACTTTTTTTTAATGTAATATACCAACCAATAACAAATTTACGTTTAAAAAGTCAGCTATTTGTTGTTAAATGCAATTGTATTTTCATTGTGACGTCATACTATATTTCGTGTCCTGCCAAACGCGTAATAATACAATGATTGGTCATATTGCCATTACACGTACTGCCATCGTGATTGCTGTCTTCGTTGTTGATAAGCTCTAAATACGGAAATACAGATACTCATTGTGTACTCAACGATTTGTGAATGCTACAGACGTACATTTCTGCAAATTTGCTAAAGTTGAGAGGACAATACGGCGACAGCCAAGAGACATCAATAATTGACCTACATTTTACATAGTCTACTACTACTAGCTGCCAGACACGAAACATTTGTTTCAGGTAGGAATTATTTCTTTATTACTGTTGACCAATATTTGAATCGTGCTGACTTCGACAGCACTTTTAACCACAGGGCTACTAAAATAATTCCATTGTATTCAATCTAACATGAATTCATGTGGTGGGGGATATTCAACATTGCCTGTGCATGTGCCGAGTCATTGGTTTTCGCGACCAATGTTGTTTCTACAATTGTTGTTTAAATAGCTAATTTCTAATTTATGGTGCACCTCGATACTTGTAGATTCACTTTGAATATATGTTTTCAGTCCAACAAGTCGATTCATTATCTATTTAGGCTATTATCTGTTATTTATTGTCTATATAGGCTTTTAGCCACTTAAAACAGTACACTACTTTCACTCCCCCCCCCCCCCCCCCCCCCCCCCCCCCCCCCCCCCCCCCCCCCCCCCACCCCCCCCCCCCCCCCCCCCCCCCCCCCCCCCCCCCCCCCCCCCCCCCCCCCCTCCGCCAGTCAAATGTGTTTATAAAAACTGTAACAACAGTGATGAAAAAAGTAAAAATTGAGGTGTGCGAATCCAGGTACACTGCATTTGCACAGCGGTGAATTTTCCCCGAAATATGAATATAGGCCGGTGCAGTATTTCTATTAAGTAAGTGTACCTGGCTTCGCACCGTGTATGTGGCTTTGCACACACCAATATTTTACATGTCTGATTATTCATGTTGTTTTCTTAAGACAAGTGTTTTCAGAAAGTCACGTGTTTACACGATTTAGAAAACTATAAACAACAGTGACCAAACAAGTAAAAAAAATTGAAGTGCAGTATTTGTATTAAGTATTTGTATTGCATGGGTGGGCTTCCTAAAATTTATTTGTACACAGGGTACCCAATGTTTGGTCTGGGGTGGTGATGAGGGACTTTTTTGCTTCATTGGGGTTACCTCACAAATATGGGCGGGGGTGGAGACTGTATGTTTGTTGGGATTACAATCATGTCTGTTAATTCTGCGCACCTAATAATAATTTTCGTGAAAATGTCCATATTCAGTCAAAATTCACTGAACATTCAAGGCAGTTCTTAGCCAAGATAATCACGGCTAAGCAGATGGCTTTTACTATTTCATCTGTCGTCTATTATCTGTATCCGCCTAGCGGAGACCCAGCCAAATTTGATCAAAATATCAGTCCATTTTGTCCTTGAGTTTTGCGAATAATACGGGAATAAAATGATAACCAATGTCGGTATATTTGCATGTGTATTATTGGTTTATGAAGCAGATCTGTTGTTGATCTATTCATTTAGTAAGCAGGACCACTAATCATTTTGACCATGTTCTGAATAACTTTTTACCAAACTATTGGAATGGGATAAAATTGTGACTTAGTATACCGTTAATCAGCTGATTTATTCCAAAATCAACATAATTTATTCTGACGTAAGCTGGGCAAAACATTACGTGAATTGTGCATTAGCCGGTGCGCAGAATTAGCCGAAATGACATTTTTTAAATATATGTTGTTGGGTTACCATAAATGAGAAATTCCACGACTTGCTACTAAATTTCTCTGTTTCGCACTAATACAATTAGCTTACCATATTCTTGACACTTTTCTAAATAGATGCCCCTTCAGTTGTATGTTTTATGCCGTTGAAAAGAAAAAAATGTAAATTTAAATGCTATATTTACGTCATGTAAATGTATGTAACGGAAATTACATTTCTGAGACCCCTGGTCCCTTGAAGTGGAAATAAAATTAAAAAAATGACGAGAACAATTGGCTTGGTCTACTATTATAAATGTAACAACTGGACTGTCACCCAATGGAATAAACACAGTTTAATGAATTATTGGTTCGGTTCTACATCGAAACTAGAAAAACGACACAAATATGTACATAAAATATAGAATCACTGATGTCTCATTATTATTGAACCATGTTATTGTAGTTGCGAACAATAACTCTTGCAATCTACTCCTGTACCGTCTGTAGCAGAGTTTACTATTCCATTCATACATGTAGGCTTCCTCTACATAATAGCTAATCAGATCTGATTTACACTTTAGTTGTTAATTGTGACACAATTTGTATATTTTCCATCTGAAAAAAAAATATTATAAAAGTAATACGTATGGATCACGATTTGCCTGGTTTGGCCCTCAGGTACGTTTTCATCTTTCGCTCTTTCTGTTACCTGGGAGTTGAATTGGGTTATTGCCCATTATAGAAGTAGTAAGATTATTACTGATCCTACTGCTTTTGGAGGGGCCATGTGATTCTGGTGTGGCGAGGACCTCGCATCAGATCAGGATCATCTGATTTAAGGTTGAGTATATAGTTCTTTTATTGTAAATATTCATTTCTGATTTTAGGATTTTCCCCCCATTTGTACATGTACTTGAACATGTACTTGTACAGGTAATATATGGGATTTATTACTAAACCCATTGACCGGCCTTAAATGACCGCATCTGTTGATAACTTGATAGGCCGTTAGACCCCAACAAACAAATAAATGATATACGTAGGCTTCCTCTACAGAATAGCTTATCAGTCTGATTTACGCTTTAGTTGTTAATTGTGACCTAATTTGTATATTTTCCATTGGAAAAAAAAAACTATTATAAAAGTAATACAAAACTTTACGTGGGTGGTCACGTCGGGAGAACGAGACGACGTAAATTAACGGTAGTAGTTCCTCCATATAGGAATCACTATTTGCCTGGTTTGACCCTTCAGTACATTTTTATCTTTGGCTCTTTTGTTACCTGGGAGTTGAATTGGGTTATTGCCCATTATAAAAGTACATTGTAGTAAGATTATTACTTATCCTACTGCTTTTGGGAGAGGCCAAGTGATTCTGGTGTGGCGAGGACCTGGTATCGGACACCAGGATTATTCTGATTTCAGCGCTGAATATATAGTTGTGTTATTGTAAATATTCAGTTCTGATTTTGGAATTTTCCCCCCATTTGTACATGTACGTGAAAATATACGTGTACTTTTTCTTTTTATGAAACGTGAATTTCGTCACTGATATCAGGGGCGATAACCGTGTTTCCGTTAAAGGTTAATGGAAACTATATTCTGTCTGCTTAGTTTTGTTATGTGCACTATGATCGTACTTTATAATGTGTCAATAAAAATATTTGTTCGGTGACACATTTAATTGGTATAAATAATTTAAAAATGTCATGTCTCATTTGCATATCAAATAGCCTGATACCACCACGAGTCACTATCAGTAAAATCAATATTACTAAATGATTATATATGTATAGTGGACCTGCACTCGTAATTTTTAAAACTGGCGGAATACATGTACCGTAGTTACACAATTATACACTTATTTAATTCTTATAGGCAAGCTGTTATGCAAACAGGTTGAAGTACATTGTAACGGACCGAGGTCTATAAATACATTAAATACGCCTAAAAGCGTCCATAAACGAAAAAAAAAAGCTAAAAAAAGTTTTGTTACTCCCTCTATAACACACACATATATATACCTCGGTCCGTTACTTCAACCTGTGGATGGGACCCCAACTTTAGCTGGTACATGTAATTTGCGAACCAGATCTCTTATTCACTATTCTGCAGAGGAAGACTATGAATGGAAACGTAACTCTGCTACAGACAGTACGGTTGTAGATTTCAAGAGTTATGTTCACAACTATGAACAATGTGGCTTACTCGCTTACCACATTTATCCAAGTTTTTGTGAGTTTGATACCGGGTGGGATGTAGTTCTCTAAGCACTGTTTCATGTTGGAAAGTTGCGGAGTCATTTGCTGAGTAATGGTTAATACTGGTAAGAAATTCAATAAAAGGCTAACCATGTACATAATAGTGTTTGATTGTTTGTTTCAGGGAAGCCGTCTACAGATCTTAGCCATCTGGATTATTCGTCGAGCCTCTTCAACTTCACCCTGCAGTCGAGGCAGACACCAGCAGGGCTATTGAGATAGTATGGGCGGTTTCAGAAGAAGCAGATAAGGCGGATAATTGTTTCTCATTCTACTGTTGAAGGACAAAGGCCACCAGAAGAATCGCTGCCCGAAGACACTACTCCACCTGGGCAACAAGTTGCCAAACACTTGCGAAATGGGAACTGATCCAGTTCCTGACCTACACGAAGCAAATATAGTGTCGCCATGACAGACTGTCATTATCTTAAGATCAGCGACATCTGAAAATATAACCCTCGAGGAAGAGCTTGAGAAAGACAAGTTCAGTTACAAAAAATTAACCATTTAACCGGAGTACCATCCATGCCAGCGGCAGTGTTTGTGTGGTTCTTAACTCTGATATCTGCTCTAATCATCTAATCAACCTGTTGAAAGGATGTATCGTGAAGACATGTTACTTCTTGTGTTGATGGAATTGAGAATGAATCTTATTCACACAAATCTGAGTTGTGCAGTTTTAAGATTTGTCAATATGTTTTGAATCGGTGACTCATTCTTGTGGTGGACAGAATGACATTTGTACATTTCTGATTATGTGACACTCGAAGGACTAGATATTGAAATGGTCAGAATATATTTACTATGCTTTAAACATATGTGGCTGTGACCTCAGGTTGAAGTAACGGACCATGGCCTATAAATACATTAAATATACCTAAGAGCATCAATAAGTGAGAGAAAAATAAGCTAAACAAAATGTATTTACTCCATGTGTGATATATGGGAGTAAATAATTTGTTTAGCCTATTTTATTTCACTTATTGATGCTTTTAGGTATATTTAATGTATTTATAGGTATTGGTCCGTTACTTTAACCGGTGGCTGTGACTGGAGAATGTGGTTTATGGGATTTGTGACCAGTGTAGCTCTGATCAAATAGTACACTCATGTAGCCTGATAATGATGTGGCTTGTTAGAAGCATGATGGAGATTTCATTGATGTAATGGTGAACAGTTCAGATCCTGTGCGGATATGTGTATCTACACTGATCGCAAATCCCATAAGCCCCATTTCTCAGTCACAGACACATATTTGAGCAAATTTAAAAATCCTACCGCCAACCTAGAGTGATTAGCATTTAAGGTATTGCATTCAATCTTTGATTCATAAATTTCTGTTTAACGTCCACAGTCTATAAAGTCTATATTTGGTTGGTTTCACATGGTTTCAGTTATCTTCGCAATAAAGGATTTTACTTGAAACATCCAGAATAGACCAAAGACAAACTTTGTAGACTTTCGAAGGGAAACAAAAATTTACGAATTAATGATGTATTTTTGTGCTATTATCATGATTATAATTGAAATCAATGCCCAATGGTCAAACTTGTAACAAATTACATGTGTACAATAAATTTCGACTTCGAAATTTGACTTCGAATGAAATGGTGCAATTGGTTGATATTGGTCATTTGCAGTGCATGATGTGAGAAACAACATATTGAGGCATCATCTGTAACACAGTGCCTTCAATCATGATTCATACCCAGGCATACAAAGTATATCGAGGTGTATATAGTTTTTGTATTTTCGTCCATCCGTAAGATTTGCGTTGAAGGTTTTTGGGTACCCATTATATATGCAACCGTAAATCGCATTGAGTTGAATTTTCATATACTTCTTTATCGTCATCCATATTTTTTATACTGTAGCACACCGATGTGATGTGGCTTTCCTGCACAAGGTCAAATTACTTAAAGTTTTGAAATATTTGTATCAAACGTGTCAAAGTTTTTAAGTACACAATGTCTCTGCAACCGCAAGTCGGGTTGACTTGAAACGATTCATATATATACTTCTTTATGAAGTTAGAAGATCAATATTTTCTTTCTATAGCCCTGGTGGGTGCATGTGATGGGTAATTTAACAATCGCGATTCATCCTTACCGGAAATCCGGACTGGAGACCTGGTTTGGCCCTCACATACGTCTTTGGCATTTTGTATGTGACAGTTGAATCTGGTTATATCTCTTGTGTGAGTATTACGATTATTCGTAATCCTTTTTTAGGGAAAGGGGCCAAGTGACTTTGATGTGGTATGGACCTGGCATCAGGTCAGGTTATTCTAATTTCAGAGTCTGACTATATTTTTCTCGATGAAATTATTCCGTTCTGATTTTGGGATTTTCCCCCAATGCAGCAGGTTAATACAGGATCAAAACCCGTTTGCCCAGCTTTATATGACCTGCTGTTGATAGGCCGTTAAACACCAATAAACAAACAAACAACTTTGGCATTTGGTATCCGACAGTTATATCCTTTATGTGAGTATTAGACCATAGCTGTTGATAGGCCGTTAAACACCATTAAACAAACATTATAGCCCATAGCCCATTCATACGGCTTTCATGCACACAGTGAAGGTGAAATTACTTTGAAACTTGCGTTAAATGTTTTGAAATATATGCGTTAAAGTTTTAAGTAAACAATTTCTCTGCAACCGTAAGTCAGATTGAATTGAAACTTCATATATTTGTCTATCAACAATCAACATCCATATTTTCATTTTATAGCCTACGCATGTGACTTTCATGCCCAAGGTCAAGGTCAAATTGTGTTAAATGTTTTGAAATATTTGCATTAAAGTTTTAAGTACACAATTTATCTGCAACCGTATATTGGATCGACTGGAAATGTCACACTTCTTTATCAACAGCCATATTTTCATTCTATATCTCGCCTAAGCAGCTTTCATGCCAAAGGTCAAGGCCAAATGACTTTGCTACGGCCGTGGGTATGTGTGAGACCCCGCTCACTTGCTCTAGTCCTTAAAAGCAAGAATAACATATCTTAACATACTGATTTTCTTTTGTTTTTTTCGGATACATGTACTGATTTTGTGTCCCGAGCATAACTGGAATTCCTTTTTGTATTTTTATCACAACTCTTGCCTCACTAATATTCCAGTGTTCTCCCTTTGTTTGTTCACGCATTGATTTTGTATCTGGCACATAGCGATATTTCAAATTTGACCTAATATGGTCCTGATATATATCAAATCGAAGGTATCGTGGGTATTGTCAAAATCGGATGATACATCATACAAGATGGCCGCCGACAGGTCATCCTTTAATTATAGATTTCGTCTTCTTCTCATGTACCGTTTGGCCGACGCTGGTCAGACTTCACAGTTGTGGTGCGTGGGTGAAGCATTTTCATATTTGTTAAAATGGAGGTTGTCGCATAATCCAAGATGGCCGTTGTAGAAAATTTGTTAAAATTCTTAAAAAAATCATATCAACCATGTTAATTTTACATTATTATTATTTTTACATCAAGCTTGAATTGCCACTTTGATATCAAGGGCGATAACATTGACTCTTTAAAATGTTAATGGAAACAACATATTCTCTCTATTTATCTTTTGATGTGCAATGATCATATTTTGTAACAAGTCAATACAAATATTTATTCAGGTGACACATTTAGTTGATATAAATAATTTAAAAATGACCTGCCTCATTTACAATCAAAATAGCACGATGATACAACCTATCAGTAAACCTAAGATTACTAAGTGAATATTTCTGTGTAGTGGGCACTCGTATTTTTTAAAACTGTTGGAATAGTTACACAATTATACTTATTTAATATTTAATTCCTATAAAGAACACTTTGTGCCAAACAGATGGGACCCCAATTCAAATCATGATTTGCAACTTTGCTGAAGGATGTCTGGCACCCAGTCATTAAGTGCAAAGGCTTGTCTTATCAGCTCATTCACAAACACCACATCATACAAAACACTTGTCACATGGATTCACAGTGGGTGTACAGTACAAAGTCCAGTGACATGGTGTGTAATTGCATCCTGTAACATTTGGTCAGGTGTGTATTTTTTTACTTTAACCTACGTTTTCTGGGGTGGGGGAAATAACTACCTGTATAATATATGTGAAAATCACTTCAATGGAAGAAATTAAATGTATGTTCTCGCACCCCTTCCAAACTCCATTCACAATTCACACCCCCTCTGCATGAATCAGGATACTCCACTACAGTGCAAAGTCGCAGAACAATTTTTGACATACAGCCGTTTGAATGTGTACTTGTGTGTGTGTAATATTTCTCAGACTTTTTCAAGGCAATGATTTCTGTTTCGATGTAATGTATGACCTGTCGTGAATTTCACTCACAAGTTCATATTGGTGCTTGTAGGAGTATTTGATATCCAGTATACATTTTCTATGGCTTTCACATTCTGTAAAACCGTCTGGAGTTTCGACAATGAAATGGAGAAATGGCAAACATTTTCATGTGTCTGAATGTGGATTATTTCTGGCACTCATATCTTTGGCTTATAACGTCGTTCAAATTGTACTGCGTC